>APFE030492629.1:1480-27086 GCA_000404065.3 Pinus taeda | reverse complement strand
CATACTTCTTTGGGAGTCTTATCCTCCAACGCTGATGAAGGTGACCTGTTGACCAAGTAACATGCAGTATCCACCACCTCTGCCCAAAATTCTTGTCCTAACCCAGCACCACTGAGCATCTTCTTGCCCTTTCCATCAACGTTTTGTTCATTCTTTCTGCGACTCCATTTTGCTGAGGTGTATATGGAGTAGTCTTCTGCCGTGCTATACCATACTTCTTACAAAATTCTTCAAATTCCTTGCTGCAGAATTCTCCACCATTATCTGTCCTCAGTACCTTTATCTTTTTCTCTGTCTGATTTTCCACCAGAGCCTTAAATTCTTTAAACCTGTCAAAGACTTCAGATTTCTTCTTAAGGAAATATATCCATGTATTCCTTGAGAAGTCATCTATAATTGATACATAGTACACAGACTTACCCAGTGATGGAACTTTCACAGGTCCAAACACATCACTGTGCACAAGCTCTAATATTTGTTTCGTCTTCTTACCACCAGAGGGGAAACTCACCCGATTCTGCTTCCCATATACATAATTTTCACAGAAATCAAAATCCAGAGAGCTACTCATACCTTCTACCATACCTTTACCATGAAGTATTCAAAGGCCCTTCTCTCCAATATGTCCAAGCCTTTGATGCCACAGCATGGTCTTCTCTCCAGAGACCACTAGATTTTTTACTCCATTTTCAGGAACCATAGAACTATTGCACCCGTCAACAATAGTGCTACCTTGCAGCTTGTACAGAGTTCCAATCCGAACTCCCCGCATCAATACCAGTGCTCCTCGAGCCATCTTGCAGGTATCCTTCTCGAACACTGTTTTTACACCTGCATCATCCAACTTGCTTATAGAAATCAGATTTCTGGCCAACGCAGGAATATGCAGAACACTTGGAAGTGTTCTAACCCTTCCACCTTGCAACTGCAACTTTACTTTTCTATGACCAATGATTCTAGCCTTCCTATCATCTCCTAAGAAGACATCACCACCATCTTATTTCTCATACTCGCAGAACCACTCTCTATGGGGAGTGAAGTGAAAGGATGCACCTAATTCAATCACCCATGCCTCATGATCTACATGTGTACTTGAAGAAGCCAAGTACAAATCCCCAGCTTCATCTTAGGTGGTTTTCACCTCTGCAGAAGGAGCATCATCAGATCCCTTTCCTTTATCAGGAGCTTTAGATTTATAATCCCTTCTGAAGTGCCCTTCCTTTAATCAACATTTTCAGCACACCACCTTTATAGATCTTCCTGGAGATTTAGATCTCCCTCTAGATTTAGTTCTCCCACTCGATGACTTATTTTTGTTTCTATTCTAGGATTGTCCTCATATAGACAAGGAACCACCATTCTGGCTGTCCATATTTTTCCGTCTCATCTCCTCCGCCAGCAAGGCTGAGACTATTTCATCAAACTGCAACGTAGTTGCATTGCTACCTATTGCAATAACCAGACTATCCCACGAATATTGTAGAGAACACAACAGACTGATGCACTTATCTTCATCTGAAATTTTAATATCAACAGATGATAACTGACTTACCGCAGTATTAAACACATTCAGATGCTCTGTCACCAAGTCTCCATCTTTCATTCTCAGGTTATACAACTTTTTCCGCAGGAATAGTTTATTCACCAGAGACTTAGATTGGTACAAAGTCCCTAACTTGTCCCACAGAGCCTTCGCCATAGCTTCCCCTGATACATTCAACAATAGTGAATCTGAGACACACAATCGTATTGTGCTCTTTGCCTTCTGATCCAACTTCTTCCATTCTTCATCAGTCACTCTCGTTGGTTTAGTACCCAAATCTACCACGATCCACTGATCTTTATCCACCAACAGATCCTCCATCTCGAGTTTCCACAACTCAAAAGTCTGACCATTGAACTTCTCAATCTCTATCTTTTCGCTGCTCGCCATATTCTTTCACCACCAGAATCGATCTCACAGATCTCCCACTGAACAAGTTCTACCACAGGCCCGAGTGAAACCCCTCAGCAACAAAGCCATCCCCTTGAAGACAAAATAGCTCTGATACCTAATGTAGGTTTTAACCCCGTACAAAAATTACCTGCATACAAATTCTAAATCACAGCAAAAGTAAAAATGCAAGAGCATAACACATATACACAGAGATTTCCCACTAGATCCCAAAATCGGGACTACCAGCTTGATTTTTCATTATGTTCCTTTCAATGTTACAATACATATTTATACATGCCGAAGCATCCAATACCATGGATCGAAAAACATCGCGTCGAAAACCATGGACTGAAAACCATAGGTAGGTTCGACCAACCTAATATAGGGTTGAAAAAAAAATTTCCCGGGCCGCTACCCCGGACCCTGTAGAGGGGGGCTACCCACACCCTTCAAACCCCCTGTGACCCCCCTGCTGCGCAATCAGAGCAACGAAGGGGGGGCTCCGCCCACCCTCTAACCCCCCGGTTCACTATGTAGGTTAGTCGTGGAAAGAATATAACACAACCCAAGAGGAAGCACAACATTCCTCCATTCCTTAACATACACCGAGTGTTCAATGTGGACCATCGTCGACCATGTTTCCAACCATTTCTGGACACATCAGAGATTGCGAAACAACTCACTAGAGGCCCAGCTCAGTAGAAGCTTCCTCATCTTAGGGAGGAACTCAACGCAATGGGGACCATTGCTTCCTAAGTGGGCATGAATGATCCAGGTGGATGTTGGTGGCCACCCACCTATCACAGTTTGACCCCCACAACTATTTCTTTCAGTTTTTCAGTTTCCTTAATTATAGCACAGTTTACTATTTTTAGCATTTTTTCGGGTCCTAAACTTCCGGAGCTTTTTTGAGGCCTTGGACGAGGTTTTTGGGAAATGTACCGCCAATTTTGTTTTGTCATATAATCATCTTTTCCATCATAGTCCTCGGAGAGATCTTTACAACTGGCTATCATGCGCATCAAATGGAGATAATATGACCAATTCGCGACCTCGGGAAGTTGGCTGTCCAACTCAGCACAAAATGGGGCCCACAATTTGGCGTTTCATCTTCTAGGGTTAGGTTTTGGGATGTGAAGGGTTTTCCATTGTTTCTCAATAATAAATAGGCCCTCGAGCCTCATTTTATCATAGTTTAGAACAATTCAGAGGCATGTAGTGACCACATCTCTTCTCAGAGATAAGCTACCATCGCCCTAGCTGGTTTATTTCCATTTCTGGTTGTAAGCATATTTCAGTATTTTCCATTAATGAAATGAAGTATTATTTCCACTGCATCTTTGTGTATATGGTTATCTTGGTATTTTATTGCATTCCTGTTTAAGTTCGGATCACACGTTCAACATGTTGACAAAGTGCTCAAAATATTGGAGGAGAAACAACTATATGAAAAATCTTCCCAATGTTCCTTTGGAGTACAAGAGTTGGAATATTTGGGTCATATTATATGTCATGAAGGTGTTAAGGTAGACCCTAGCAAAATTAAATCCATTAAGGAATGGAGAATCCCCACATCCATAAAGCATATGGAAGGATTTCTCAGGTTGACGACGTATTATTACATGTTTGTTAAGAATTATGGGAGAATAGTGGCACCTCTAACAACATTACTAAAGAGAGATGCATTTTCTTGGACTCTAGAAGCAAAGAGGAAATGTGCCAAGAACTGGTCTTAGCTACACCAGGCTTCACAAAAAGCTTTATTATGGAATGTGATTCCTCAAGAAATGGAATTGGTACTATTTTAATGTAAGAAGAAATACCCATTGATTTCAAAAGTCATCCAATCAAAGGAAAATATTTACACAAAGCTATTTGTGAGAACGAAATGTTGGAAATACTACATGCACTTAAGAAATTGTGACCTTACTTAATGGGAAGACACTTCAAGGTAAAAAGAGATCATAATAGCCTTAAATACTTTTTAGAAGAAATATTATCTTCAAAAGAGCAGCCCAAATGGGTCACAAAGATGTTGAGTTATGACTTTGAAATCATCTACAAAAAAGGGAAGAAAAATTTTCTTCCAAATGCACTCTCAAGAAAGGATGAGGATGTGGAAGGATTGTTTTGTGACATTTCTATTATCCAACCATATTGGATAAACAAAGCAAGGGATGAATGGAAGAATGAAGAACAAATGTTGGCACTCATTCAAAAGTGGCACCAAGATCCTAGTACATCTGATACATGTAGTTAGAAAAATGATTTGTGATAGTACAAACATCACTTATACCTCTATACGAATTCCCAAATCAAACAAAATATTCTTAGGGAATTTCACACATCTCCCTTAGGAGGGAATTCAGGATTTTTAAAAACTTACCACAGGGTTAAGAAGGATTTTTTTGGGGATTGCTCTAAATATGATATTAAAAATATTGTGGTGGAAGGTTTGGTTTTCCAATAAAAAAACGTTGAGACAATTAAGACCCCGGGTCTATTACAACCTTTATCCATTCCAAGTCAACACTGGGAATAGGTTTCAATAGATTTTATCATAGGTTTACCCAAGTCCGAAGGAAAGAGTGTCATAATGGTGGTAGTTGATAGACTTATCAAGTATGCACACTTTTGTGCATTATATGATTCATTTAGATCCAGGAAAGTTGCTACTGCATTTATGGAAACAATTCAAAAGCTACATCCAAACCCAAATATTATTGTAAGTGAAAGAGATCCTATTTTCACTGGAAATTTTTGAACAAAATTATTTTCCTATCTGGGTACTTTGTTAGATCATAGCTCATCTTACAATGCCGAATATTATGGGAAAATTGAGATAGTGAACAAATGTTTGGAAGGATATATCCATTGCCTTGTATATTATAAATAGACACATGGGTCAAATGGTTTCCTCCCGCTGAATGGTGGTATAACAATTCCTTCCATATTGTATAAAACATGACCCCATTTATGGCGCTTTACGGATATCATCCACCATCCATCACATCATATTTAAGATAAAATTCTAAGGTTCAAGTAGTGGAATATCACATCTAGGATCAACAAAAATTTCTCTAACTCTTAAAGCATAACCTCACTTTCGCACATAATAGAATGAAACAAGAGGCATATCAACATCGTACGAAAAGACGTTTTGATATAGGTGATTGGCTATTTCTACGGCTACAACCATACAAAAAAATGTCCCTCAAGCAAGCTAAGAAGGATAATAAATTATCACCAAATTATTATGGTTTGTACAAGTTGCTGCAAAAGATTGGTACTATGGAATACAAATTGGAACATCCTACATCTTATGAAGTGTACCCAGTTTTCCATGTTTCATGCTCAAAGAACGTTATAGGTGACAAGCTCCCAGTTCAAACAATATTGTCGGAGCTTAAAAGGAAAAGTCATTTTAGAACCTAAAGTAGTCACAGAAATAAGAACTCAATAGCTGTGAAATCGATCAATTTCAGAGTATCTCATAAAGTGGAAGAACTTACCTACTAAAGATTCTACATGGGAGGATGATAATTTTATACAGAAGCATCCAACACTACTCACACATTGAGGAAAACATTTTTTTGAAGGAGAGCGGCATGTTAGCTCCCTATAATACTAGTGTATTCCCTTATTATTATTTTAACTGTATGCCTTATTGTTATTGTTGTGCCCATGTTGTCCCCATATTGTTATTATTGTGCCCCATAGAAGCCCACTATTGTTCTTGTTTTTCCCTTGCATTATTATTGCTATGTTGGCTCTGATTATATTGTGACCCCTTAGAATCCTATATATAGAAAGGAGGTAATGTCATTTGTATCATCCAAGAATTGTTCTTTTTTGTAATGTAAAGGAGGTTGTCCCCTTGAAGAGGTTACATTTTAAGTCGTTGATCTATCTCTTTCCTCTATTTTGTGAGTTTTTTTCATAACAATTTACTTAAGTTGATTTCCTTTAGATTTCTTATATTTTCTGAGAATGAGATGAGTGCCAGTTTTCTTAATTGAGAATTGTTTTCATCGTTGTGTACTTAACGATCATTATCAAGGAAAATTATATATATTGAACTTCACCTAGAGCCAAAAATGTAGTACAACTCATGCTTACAAGTCTTGGTTGAAAATTAAATATTTGGAGGTTTAATCAATAATTAAAACTCTCAACATTTTGGCATCGTCGCCAGGGAGTTTTATTTTGGTTCACGTAAGATTGTTATTACATAGTTTCAAGGGTATTGCAGGTAGTTAGATAGAGGAGAGAGTACAGTAAGACGTGAGTGAAGAGTCATGCATCCACTAAAGTGGGGTTGCTCGAAAGTCTGATCTTTTTCTCTTATCTTTGAACTTTTATTTCCTTTTCTTTATGTGTAGAAGTAGAAGTAGGGCTAGGGATAGTCAATGCAGATTTATTGCTAGATCAAAATTTCCTACAACGTTTGGTCCAACAACCACACCAATCACTAAATCTACTAATCAATATGTAGGAATAAAGCAAGAAGAAGGAGGTGTTGACAACAAAGTGGCTTTGGAGAGGAATATCCTAAATCAAGGCAAGGAAACAATTGAACACATCAGTTATGGGAGAATAGAAGGAATTGTATTAGAAGAACCAATCCTAGATCTAGAATCAACTAATATCAAGGACCATCTTTAGGTACCTCTTGCTGACTAAGTAATTATCAACATACCTCTTCATAAACGTGTAGTAGACATGGCCAACTAGGAAGGAGAGAACATAAACAATGAGGAACATCAGGAGGAAGGAGAAGGTCAACATCATAACATATTGGAAAGAAACAATGACAAATGTTAGGGGGAAGGAGAAGGCCCGCATGAAAACCTATTCGGAGGGAACCATGAAGGACTGAAGGGAGGACCGGAAGAAGAATAAGTGGAAGAATAAACCAATTTTATGTTTCCTATTCTCGATGTAAGTTCCCCGAAGACCCAAAATTCCTTATTATTTGAATTTGACGTTTTATGTAGGAGTTATAATTATTACAAGGATGCACATAAGCTCAAGCTATTCCCAGCCACCCTAGAAGGTTCAACCCTTAGATGGTTTATGATTCTAGGTGAGCACACCATCTACTCCTGGGATGATATGAAGTTCATATTTCTCAAGAAGTACCAAGATTTCTAGAAAAGTAGGGATCTGAACTATATCCTTATGATGCAATGATTAGGAGATGAGAACTTAGAAGAATATCTTGAATGTTTCTTTCATAATTTCCATAAATCCTGAGGGGCACATATAGATGATAAGACTATCAAAAGTATCTTTTTAAAGGGGCTGAGAAATGAATGTATGGAACCTTTAAATATACTAAGTGGTGGGGATATTTATAAAAATACTTTTGCTGAAGTGGTTGAACTATGTCGCACTTACTCACAAAGTCAAGCTAAAGTAGGTAAGAAGCTTTGTGATAATTCACAAGATTATTTGCCAAGAAATCAGAAATTTGTACCCAATGTTATCACTAGAGTGGAATTAGGAAACGTATTGGAAAAATTCAAAACGGATATCCTAAACACTATTGGTAACCAATTTGACACAATAAAACTAAAAAAGAAACATGAAGATTAAATGACTTCCATGGCAATCTTTTGTCCTAAATGCATAAATAAACATGCTGAGACAAAGTGTCCTATTAATGTTATTGAGGTTTGTGGGATTTTTTATTTACAACATGCAACTTAGAAGTCTCTATCTCTTCCTGGTTTACAACCTATCTATAAGGGTAATGTTGAAACAAATGATTTTCCACAAACAAGCAAGAAGCCCTCTTGGAGGAGTCCAAATCAAAACATGTTTCAATATCTTTCTTTTCAAGCCTAGGGTGAGAATCAACCTTAGAGCTTCCTTCCATATTATCCTCCTTGGTTTAATACTCAATCACTGAACACACCTTGGAATCAGTATTGGAGGGGAAATCCTTATGGAAACACTTTTCAGCCCCAAAACCAATCATATCCTCCATACTCAAACATGCCTAGTATGTCCTACAATTTGAGCATCCGACCTTATCAGTAGGTGTATAACCCAAATCATTATAAACAACTATCACTGCCTCTTCCTCCTTTCCATAAGCTTTTACCTGCACCGTTGAACCCATCATCTTCATAGGCACCACCATGATTGAAGTTGCATCACCCTGTTTTGTAGCCTACACAAGCCATAGCTAATCCCAACCTTAATAAATAGCCTCAGCCTCTACAAAATATGGAAGTACAACCTTTTCCTACCTATATGATCACTATTGTCCAAATAAATGAGATTCTATTACAATCTGGGAAAACAATCAATAAGGAAAAAGCCACTGCCAAGAAAAAACTGAAAATAACATTCAACAAGAAAACAAAAACAAAAAGTAGGACCAAATCACCCAGGATGATCTCAGAGTTACAATTAAAATATAGTGACCCAGGAAATCCCATAGTGCCCATCGAAATCAATGGAGTACTTCTACCAAACACCCTTATAAAATTAGGAGAATAAATTAACGCTATCACTTTTGAAACCACGACACCTTTACAATTGCAAGGGATTAAACCTAAACCTATCATTTTAGAATTGGCAGATAAATCCATTAGTAAACCCATGGGAACTCTAGAAGACATAGTAGTGACCATTGCTTCTTGGGAATATCCCATCGATTTCATTGCCATTTCTCCCTAAAAACTGGGACACCCTGTAGTCCTAGTATGCCCTTCGTTAGCTACTATGGATGTTGTGATAGGGTGCCAAAATTGAGAAATGGTCATTTCCAATGGTTCATATAATCAAACCTTGTCAATTTCCCCCATACTCAAACTACTGCTGAAGTACCCTTATGGCTAGAGAGTCCTTATGGAGATCAAGATTGTATGTTTTCTTTATTATCATTAGAATAATCTAGAGGAATCTAGGAACAATTAGAAGATCAGATTTTGCAGTAATTTTTATATGATCGTTCTTATATTGATTATTCGATTTATTTTGCTAGTTATCAGCATGTTTTCTGGAATGAGTTTCAGGAATCTTTTCATCCATCTATATTTGCCTCATTCACAACAATAGAGAACAACAATGAGCTCACTACTAAACCAATTGAAATAGGTGAAGGAAAATTTTGTATATTGGCAATGAATTAAATGAAGAACAAAAGAAGAAATTGTTGAGCATGGTACAAGAACAACCTAGAGCTTTCACTCATGGCTATTTGGAAATAAAAGGCATAAACCGAGATACATGCATCCACCACATGTACATCAATGAGGAGATGAGACCAATCTAGTAGTTGCAGAGACACATTAACGTAGCCTTGAAAGAAAATGTAAAAGATGAGTTGCAGAAGTTATTGACTACATATTTTATATATCTATTTCAGTTCGTAGATGGGTGCGACCTTTGGTGGTGGTTCCAACAAATAACGGTAAGTGGTGTGTATGTGTTGATTACACGGAGTTAAACAAAGCCACCATACCAAATTACTTTCCACTGCCATTTATTGATCAGGTACTTGACACACTTTCTAGTAAGAAGTATTTCTCTTTTCTCGATGGGTACAAAGGGTATAACCAAATTCAAATAGTTGAGGAAGACCAAGTGAAGACCACTTTCACTTGCCCTTGGGATACCTATGCCTATCGAGTTCTTCCTTTTGGCCTTTGTAATGCCACAACCACCTTTCAGCGAGATCTCCTATCCATATTTTTTGACGTGATCCATGAATGTGTAGAAGTCTATATGGAAAACTTGATAGTATATGGAGATGAATTTTCCCAAGCTCTAGAAAATCTAGAACAATTGTTGATTAGATGCCAAGAAGTCAACCTAGCCCTTAGCAATAGTAAATATAAAATGATGAAAAATAAGGGGATAGTATTGGGCCATCATGTTTCATTCGAAGGAATCAAAGTTGATTCAACCAATATTGAGGTAATCTCACATATTTAAATTCCTAGTACGCAAAAAGGGGTAAGAATATTTTTGGGACATGCGGGTTACTATCCTTGATTTATTGAAAATTTTACAAGAATTACAACACCTTTATTTAAATTATTAACTAAGGACATTGAATTTATTTGGAATGATGATTTTCAACATGCTTTGCATGTATTAAAGGATAGGTTGTCTGTCGCTCCAGTATTGAGGGGACGAAATTGGTCCTTACCATTCCACATTTGCACGGATGCTTCAGATACCACACTTGGAGCAACTTTAGGAAAAATGGAAGATCATTCTCATTATTCTATTTACATGGTTAGAAATAATATTTCCCCTACTCAAATAAACTATACAGTTACTAAAAATGAATTGTTAATAGTTGTTCATGCCATTAGAAAATTTAGACATTACATAACCAGTTAAGAGACTTTTATCCATACCGATCATTCTGCCATTATATTTTTTATGAAAAACATATCACTAACGGTAGCATTACAAGATGGATGTTTCTTTTGCAATAATTTAATATAACTTTGATTGATAGGCCTAGGCAAGATTATTTGGAAGCTGACTTCTTGTCTCGAATAAATGTCATGCAGGAAAATGTACCAAACCCAGTACGAGATGATTTCTCAGACAAAGAATTATTTTCTATATCTATGATTACTCCCTCGTTTGTAGATTTTTCCAACTACTTGGTGTCAAGGAAGTTTCCTCATAATCTGTTTACCAGGAAGAAACATAGCATTATACACCTTAGTCCTAACTACTCTTGGATCGATGGAGACTTGTTCTACCATGGACTTGAAATGATCATGTGGAGATATGTGAGATAAAATGAGATATTTGATGTGCTGAAGGCCTTCCATAGAGAGCCTTGTGTGGGGCACTTTGTAGACAAAAGGACATGTTGACATGATGAATTTTCTCTATGCCAACAAGGGGAACTAACCCGATCGTAGGCCCCAATTGGATTTGCTTTCATTTGGAGTGTCTAGTTCCATGGGTTTTAAAGGATCCCGTAAACTATTATAGGTGTTGAAAGATTGCTCCCTTGAGGAGGACTTCGATTAAATAACCAAAAGAAATAGCTAACCTATATGTATTAAGTCCTATTTATACTAATTCTACCTATTTATACTTATATTAACTATTGTAATCTATCCTGCAGGAGCATAATAAAAGAGATTAAACATCATATATAGATTCCAAGTCCAAATGAATCAATTACTAAGTTCAAAGGTGAACAAGGTTGTATTAAAGATTAATTGCAATCTAATTATTCATACAAGAATGCACATTCATTTTCCTACAAATAAACTTGCAATTGATGTTTAATATAGTTTCGAATTGGGGACCGCTCATGAGTTAACCATGATAAAGAATTATATTCAAATAACCAAGACTAGTCATAAGTTGTATCATTATCAATCTGCACAAAACAAAACACATTTATATTTATTCCAGCAACAACACACTGGTTCTAAACACATGAAAGAGGAGGAAAATAAATCTGAAAAAGGCTCCTTCTTAACCCAAACAATGTTCTTTATTAGCACAATAAATCAAAAGTTGTTCTACCCAAAGAAAGGTCCTCTACCCATCTCTGGAGGTAATACTTATGTAGAAGAAACTAACCCTCCATCTTCCCACCCTCGACTTTCCACCTTTCTTCTCTTTTCCATATACACATTAAAATATACAGACATAGAATTGATCGGTGAAACGACTGACATGTAGAGGGAATATCTGCTGGGGCACTTCATTTCCTGGGGAAATGAATAGATGTTGATCAAAAGAGAATGACTACATGTCATCTCTTTAAACCTGTATTGAGTGGACGTTATTCCCTATTATTTCCTGAAGGAAACCGAAGACACTATGCTCATCATCCCACAGCTAGCATGATTGAAGGTGTGTTTGGAAGTAATAACATCTTGATGGATCAACACTGTCATGAGTGCTTCCTCTTGACATAGAGCGTGCCTCCATTATGCACTATGGCGGTTCGTATCCCTTTCTTGCAGAGTATGCCTTTGCAATATTGACATCGGTGGTGCAAAGGTGTCGTCTTGATATAAGCTGCATTTATCTATTACCAGGTCCAATCGAACTTCACCTTTCTTCTCTTGGCCCTCGCCTACACAAATACTTCATATTAGCTATGATTATGAGAAATATGACAAACATTTCCACCAACAAACCTTGCATTCAGTCAAAGTTTCTATTTAATATCGCAACGCAGAGAAACTATAATTATTAAACCAATGAACCTATTGTAACATGTATTCTCATTGCCCATAATATTCATTTTTATTCAAGAATCGCTTGACAATGCTTCAAAAGCAGACCATTCACTCTATTGGATTTTCTTTCAAAAACTCAGACCACAACACTTTATCAAAACACATGGGAATACATGGGAAAACCTGTGGCTGAATCATAAGGTTGGACTTCAAATACTGTACACTCGAATCTATAATTATCATCGGGTTCACTCATCGCCCCTTCACATATCGCATATCGCATGTTGCTTCACTTTCTCTGACTACTGATTGTGATTTTCGATTGGCGAAACCTCAAAATATATAAGTTGCATTTAATAGTCCCGACGGGTTTGCCATATTGCATCGCGCCTTATGTATAAACCTTGGACTCCACTGATTGCGATTTGCGGTTGGGGAAGCAGACCCCAAAAATGTATGTGTTATGTTTAATAATCCCAGCGGGTCTGATGTATCGCAGTGCGCCTTATGTATCAGTGATGAAAGTGATAATTACGATATCTGATGCAATTGGAGACTTGATAGCATTGCAGTAACTCATGGGAGATAGACCTTAGCCTTTTACCAATGCGAAAAGCAATATGTGATGGAGGAATGGTCAAGCAATTGTGATAAGCAATGAAGGCATGCATCGAGAGATGTGTAAAACTTGAGGAAGCACGAAAAAGGGTAAGTTATGCATATTTGTATAGTGTTTCTATTATCAAAGAATTGATATAGAAATAAGGACACAATAGAAGGTTTTAAGGGTTGAGTCCATATACACCCATAGTAAAGAGTGGGAGTTGGTTATATGTGTGGGCATAGAGCACCATGAAGGTTTCTGAGGATTGAAAAAGTCTCAATGAAGGATATGAATGAAGGGTTAGACTAGGTTATAAATGAATCGTGCCGCAAAGACTTATTCAACGGGGTCTTAGACATTAAGAATTGAAGATTTGACTCGGTAGAGAGATAAAATCCTTGGGATAAAAACAACTCATTCTGAGAGTTATCATTCAAAGAAATGAAAGATAAAACTTCTAGGGAACCGATTCAATTTTGCTACCAGAGCAGGTTTTAATAGGGTGGTGGTTGTGGCTACAACAAATGGCGAACCGCTGGGTGAACCAATTATCTCTGTTACTAAATAAACTCTGGATCAGTAGAACATCAAGGTGTTAAGATAAACTTGAAATGAGAAATTTATAGAGGGATAGGCATGGGTTCGACTTTAGCATTAATAGCTTTAGACAGGATAAAGACAAATAGCTTATACTTACTAAAATGGGTTTGATAGGCATTCTCCAATGGTCGTATTATGGGATTTATTTACCTTCCTTTACCTATTATCTGCTTTCAAAATCCTTTCAGGGCCATCACCGGTCTATCAATACCTGTTTATGTGTGTACCTCATCTGTTTAATGCTCATCAAACTTGATTTAGATATGTTTATCTACAATTTATGCAAGAATTTTAGTGCTATACTTTTGTATGATTGAATGGGGTGCAGTCATGGATCATGCCATAGTTTTAAACTGCTCAAGTAAGGCAGTGCTTGCTATGACAACTTGTCCTTCCAGATTGGCATAAGGACTCAAAATTTCATTTTCTTTCACATAATTCCTTCTCGTTCCAAGCACAAGGACTACAACACAATTAAATTTGCCACAAGATATACAAAAACGAACTTAGACCATGAGAGGAGGTTTACTTGTAGATGAAAAATATTGAAAATTTTAATGTGGTGGATGGAACCAATGGAGAATGATTGCAAACCTCATGGACAACTATAGGCTAGGTTCGGATGGGATTTGTAAAATGCAGCATTCCGCCATGCCAATCTAGTTGTGGTTACACATTTTTCATTTTATAAATATGCCCCTACATGCTCCGTGTATCCAAGTTATGAACAAATCCTACCTAGTTCCCAACAGATGGAAATGAGTGCTTTTGATTTGAATTTCACCACTAATTTTCCAGTTCTCATAGGCTCATTGAAAGTTTTATTGATTTTCAAGGTAATGATGAATTTAGGATTGGCAGACTCATCAGCAAGTTATTAAGGGAGGAAAAAAGCTGAAGGTGGGGAATGGGGGCAATCTAAAGAGAGTTAGGTGAAAAATAGACTGAAGGACCGAAATCAATTGGCCAAAAATGACTGAAATTAAAAACAATACGAAAATAAACTTTGCGGAAAAGTAAGAACGGACAGGACGAAAATATAACTTAAGCTAATAACAAATGTAAAATGAATCCTAACCTACTTAGGGGGTAACCACCATGTGGTGGTTACTAGAAGTATCTCTTAAGCTGTTGGCCATGAACAGGGAGTTTTTCAGTTTCTCCCTGTAAATTTTTCAATTTGTAAGTTCCCTGACAATTTTTTTCCTTAACTTGGAACGGGCCCAACCATAAGTGTTGGAATTTCATGTGCTCACCTTTTGGCTCACTCAACTTGTCCCATATCAAGACTAGATCTCCCACTTGGTAATATTTGTCTCCTTCCAAATGGCAATCGAACCATCTCTTCATAGTCATTTTGTGATTTCTAAATTTATTTCTCACTTTATCTCTCAATTCCTCCAACTCACCAGTTGGTTGATCCTTTTTTGAAGTAAGGCTGAAGGGTTCCCTTTCGAAGCTTGGGATAGATATAAACAGGGAAGGGTAATGTTAGGAGGCAATATGGCTTATTGTCCATAGACGAGGGAGTATGGGGAGTTTCCTAATGTTACTTTTGCGGTGACCCTATCGTCCCAAAGTGTGTTTGTTAGAGTGTTGTGCCAATTCCTCTAGTTTTTGGCAACATATTTATGGATTATGTGGATGAGGTTTTTATTTGAGGACTCTACAACTCCATTTCCCTAGGGGTAATAGTTTGATGAATACCTTATCTAAATTAATTTATCCATATAAAATTTAGTCAATTTTATTGATGAAAAGTAAGAAGCATTATCAAATATGAGAGCATCAGGGATGCCAAACCTGTTGATAATAAATTTCTCAATAAAAGATATTACCTCATCTTTGTTAACCTTCCAAAGCGGGATGGCTTCGGTTCATTTGGTGAAGTAGTCGGTTGTCGTGAGTATATACTTATGCTGTTATGAAGAGTTTGGAGTGATCTCACCTATGACATCTAGGCCCCACTTCTAGAATGGGTGATAAATCATAATAGGCCTGAGGGGAACGACTAGCTTTCTTTCTCGTCCTACGGAAGTTTGACATACCTTGGAATTTCGAACATATGCATGAAAGTCTCTAAACACTATGGGCCAATAATATCCATCTCTTAATATTTTGTGAGTAGTGGTCTCTCCTCCATAGTGACCACCTGTTGAGTCATCGTGCATTTATTTCAATACATGATCGGCATCATCCTTTTCCAAACACCTCAGCCAAACTCCATCACAATCTTTTCTATATAATGTGCCATTGTCCAAGTGATACTGATTAGATTTCAATTTGAGCGCTCTCCTTCATGATGCATCCATGTGCTCAGGACATGATCCATATGTTAAATAAAAGCGTATGTCATAATACCACGACTCAGGTTCCAAAGGGACTTCTGACGTTTCGCGCTCACACATCAGTGTCACATTCATCCATAGGGGCTCCTCCATGAATTCTACTTGTGCACTCTATATGCTCTACGCTTCTGGTTCTTCGAACACCCCTTCTTCATCCGCCAAGGCTTATGCCGCAAGCTCACACAATCCCTGCCCTCGAACTATCTTTTTGGCTTAATCTCGAGGTCGTATTCTTGAAGGGTGGTTATCCAATTCCCTCTTTGTTGACCAATTTCTTTCTACATGAAGAGGGCTCTTACAGTAGGGTGGGGAACGATTACTTTAGTCCTAACCTTTAATAAATAAGGGCGTAAATGTTTTACAACTTTAAAAACCACAAAAGCTTGTTTCTCCACCTCTGGGTAATTCAATTTTTCTCCCTGAAGATTACAGCTCATATAAGAAATAGGGACTTCATTGCCATCATCATTTTTTTGGGTGAGGATTGCAACATATGAAACATCAGAAGCGAAAGTCTACAAGAGGAATTCCTTGTCGAAATTGAGGCTTACCAATGCAGGAGATTCTACGGTGGCCTCCTCAATTCACTAAAATGATCTCTTTGCTTCATCGCTCCACCTATACACAATGTATTTCTTCATCATTAGCTGCATGGGATGAACTATTTCTGCAAAACCTGAAACGAATTTCCTAACGAAATTAATTTTCCCAAACAAATACTTCATTGCCCTTTTATTTGCAGGGGGTTGTATTCTCATGATGGTCTCTATTCTTTCAGGATCAATAACAATCCCTTCTGATCCCTTTTGCGATACGAATACACAGTAATGTCATCCATGTACACTACTACTGATATGTTAATCAATCCTAGGAAAGATATGTCCATAGCTCTCTGGAATGTGGCCCCCGCATTAATAAGTCCAAATGGAATTTTACGGTATGCGTAAGTTCCCCAATTAGTGTTGAAGGTTGTCTTAAGTTGATCTCCATTCAATACCAACACTTGATTATATCCCGAAAAACCATCCAATAGGGACAATATTTCAAACCCAGAAACACACTAAAGAATGTGTTACATAGAGGGGACAGGATACTTATGTTTTCGTGATGCTTTGTTCATGTTTCTGAAATTGATACATAACCTGATGTCTCCATTTTTATTTCTTACTTGCATGAAATTGGCTACCTAGTGGGTGTGCCTGATAGGAGAAATGATTTTGGCATCCAACATTTTGTTTAATTCATTCTTCACCAACGGTTCTAGGATTGGGTGCATCTTGCAAAGCTTTTGTTGGTATGGTCTAACATCCTTCTTGAATGAACTCACATGTTGCATCACGATAGTATCGAAGGTTTTTAAGTCGCCATATGTTCATTCAAAGACATCCCTGTACTATGTAAATAGCTTAACAAATGTAGCCTTTTCTCATGGAGAGCATCCCAAGCCCGAATTAAAATTTTTTGGGTCTTCTGGTTCCAAGGTTGACCGATTCATACTTCATGGATGAGCTATGTGTTTTGTAGTTAGTTGGCTTCTTAAATTTATCATGCAGGTCATGCAAGTGCTCCATCATGACAACTGAGTTGGGAATTATATTGAGTTGCTCTTTTTCCTCATGTTCACTCCCATTCATAAGCTTGTCATGCTCTTTTTTATCAATGTCTATGTTTCTGAATGTTTTTTTGCCATGCAAGAACTCAAGCATTTGCTCATCACCTTCGATCACTTGCCAATTCGAGATGTTATCAGGCACGGATGGTCTGAAAATCAATTCAATGTAGCATTTATTATTGTTTAGTCTAATATCAGGAAAAAATTTTGCAACCATACCAGCCATCAGATCAACATCTTGGTTTTTCCCTCGAGGAATTTATGTGATATTAAAACAATCAAAATTGTCAATTAAGCTCCACACCTCATGTTGGTATCTTATGAGGTGTGGTGAATTGTAGTGTATCCTTTTCCTTACCTAGTCCACAATTATCTATGAGTCACCAAAAACTTTAAGATTTTTTACCTTCATATCAATGGCTTTTTTCAGGCCATGCAGCAATCCTTCGTATTTTTCCATGTTGTTGGTGCACACGAACTCCAACTGGCTGGCCATCAGATGTTGGTTACCTTGCAGGTCAATGAGAATGCTACCAGCACCTGCACCTTCAAGGTAGTTAGAGCCATCAAAGTAGAGTGTCCAGAAAATAGAATCTAATTTTCCATTAAATGAACTACTTCCTACAGAATTGGTTCTGTCATCTACTATATTACAGGGTGGCTCATCAGTTGGACTATGAGGGAGAGCTTCGAACTGTGTGTTTGTCATAGTTTCTTCAACTATATCTGCATGGAATTCTCTGAAACAGGTTTTGATAGCACAAACATTGAAAATATAACTCCTAAGGATAGAGTTGGTAAACATTACAAGTTCATTAGGGCCATTTAGTTCAGTCACCCCGTACTTCATGTATCTTTTTTGATCAACTCTCAACATATCACCTTTTCCCTTCTGAGGGAGCAAGAGATGGTACCAATCAGTTGAGAAATATCCATTCAGTTTTGCTGACTAGTCCCTACTAAGCAGCATTCCATAAGCCTCAGGTATGGTGACTACCACTATGTCAATGACTTGCATGTACTGTGGTTTGGTAGCCATCCGAATTAACACATCTTTCAATAACCTAATTAATTTCACATTCATTTTGTCCAATTGCATAATTCGAGTTCCAGTTCTCTCGGGTATCGCGTGAAGTCTTTTAGCAATAGCATAAGGCATAACAGTGGAAGAGGCACCGGAATCTATCAATAAATTTTATATGTCCATGTTGAATATTTCAAATGCGATAAGGAAAGGTGGAGTAATGGATTTTGATTTCCTTCCTATCATGGTTGCACTGACATCTTGGGGGGTTTGATTCATTTTTGATAGAGTGGCTTCCATAGTTGATGGTGTTTGTGTTGTACTGGGGGTACTAACAGGTCCAGATGATGACTTCTTGGTTTGGCTACTCAAAATGGTGGGAGATTTGCAATTTAGTTCATTCATAGCTATCAAGAGCAGATCTCTTTGCTGCGTTAATTTTAGCAAATCGAAGTATGTGATACTAGCTTGAGATTTCTTCAGATCATCGACAATGTTGTAATCAATGTTATAAACAGGGTAGGGCAGAGTAAACATATTAGTTTTGGCGTTCTTAGGTGGGAGTTTAAGATTTTGTTTCACCTTCATTGTAGTCAGAGATGTATTATCTTTCTCTACATAGTTTTCAACTGGAATACTCTTGGAATCACTACTAGGTCCACCCTTCTCAACAGGAACTTTGGGAGTGAATGCCTTCAAAGGGTGAAAATCTTTCTTTTTCTGGTCTACAGGCTTCATCATGCTCGCAAGTGGCCCTTTACTTCATGTGTGGATTTCATTAGTGTGGATTTCTGCCATACTATCTCCTTCATTGTCATCATTCTCATTTGTATAGAAATCCCATAGTACATTGATTTGAGATTCCTCATCCAAGGGCTCTTCTACTTGGTATTCTTCCTCATTTTCTTGTTATGGCTCCAGCTCCACTATAGGTTCTTCTTCGGTAAGGAGCGATCTGATAAGATCCAACTCTTCCATATTTAAAATCCCTTCATTAGGTGTAGCAGGTAGCGCAAGTTGGCCATGACCACCTTATATCTTCTTACGATAGAAAGGTATGAAGGATTTTCTATTGTTATAATCTCCTCCATTCCCATTTGTAATTTATCCAGAGTTCCATTTCATATCGATGACTGTGTTCGTCAATTTATTAATGATCTGATGCAAACCTTCCACATTTGTGGTATCCTTTTTTTTTTTAATCTCAGCCACATTTTTATCACTCCCATTATTCTTCTTGGATGATTGAGAGGCTTTCTTTTCTTCGGTTGTATGATGACATGCTGTGAGACTAATCATTTCATTCTTGACTTTTACTACTTCATCGATAATACCCTATAAGGTTTGTGCGTTACTCCTTTTGACCCACATCACAGTAGGGACAGGGAGAGCAGTGATGTAGAATTCCATGAGCACCTCATCAGCAGGTCTAGAGTTAGCTAGGATTCTGTTAAATAAAGTGTTGAACTAGATGTTAAAATCCTTCACCTTCTCATTGATTTCAATTTTCAAATGGGATAGTTCTAAAACTAAGAACGCAAGTGTTTTTCATTGCCAAACATGTCTAAAAAGGCCTGTTGAAAGGCACCCCATGAGGTGTTCAATCTTATTCTCAAGCTAAAGTACCCATGTGGAGTCCTCACCAATCAGAGTAAAATGGAATAAGCAACATACTACATCTTCATCGGCTACCCCCAACATGCGCATGGCTAGGAAGAAAGAGTGAATATGGTTATCAACAATGTCTCCCTGCTCAGGGTTAAATTTAGGCAATACTCTTTCTACATTCTTGGGTAAGGCATACTGCTACCCAAGTACCACTATGGCATCTTAAGAGAGGTAGGGAGGGAGTGATCCCAGAGGATATGGGTGTTGATTCCTAGCTGGAGCAGGTGGTAGAGGTGGATTCCCACCTTGAGGAGGTGGTAGAGGTGAATTCCCACCTAGAGGGGGAATGTTAGCCATATTATGGATAGGGAGGTTCTAGTTGAAGGTTTCTCCAAGGTGTTCTTTGTTAAGATTTTCCAAATCAAGCCAAGGATTACCTTTAGAGGGGGAAGCCTCAGGAATTTCTTTCCAAGGAGTGTCGATCCTTTGCAAGGACTCTAGCACAATATCTTAAATAGAAGGGGCCACAGATGTCCCTTCGCTTAAGGTAAAGATCATTTGCCCTATTTTAGTTGTCAGAGGTAAAGAGTGAAAGATGGGGAGCTCAAAAAGGGAATGAGCGTAAGCTCGAGTAAGTACTCTGACCGGTTGTTCCTGACCGACAGGATACTCCCACAGTTTCTCTTCTTTGGTTGACCCAAACACGGGACTTAGAGGGATCTGTGCTTCTTCAAAATGAGGCTCTTCCAAATGTGTGGAAGGATCTTTTCGACCTTTACAATCCATACATTAATCTTTTCGAATCCATTCGTAACATTTATAGATGAAATCCTTAAAATCTATGGACGGCGATTCAGGCCCTCCTTCTATTGCAACTTGGTTGACGCAATGAATTTTGACTATGCCAACAAGGGGAACTAACCCAATCATAGGCCGCAATTAGATTTTCTTTCATTTGGAGTGGCTAGTTCCAATGGGTTTTAAAGGATCCTGTAAACTGTTATACGTGTTGAAAGATTGCTCCCCAGAGGAAGACTTCAGTTAAATCAACAAAAGAAACAGCTAAACTATATGTATTAAGTCCTATCTATACTAATTCTACCTACTTATACTAATCTTAGCTATTATAATCTAACTTGCAGGAGCATAATAAAATAGATTAAACATCATATATAGATTCCAAGTCCAAATGAATCAATTACAGAGTTCATAGATGAACAATATTGTATTAAAGATTAATTGCAATCTAGTTACTCATACAAGAATGCACATTATTGTTCCTACAAATAAACTTGCAACTGATGTTTAATATAGTTTTGAATCAAGGACTGCTCATGAGTTAACCATGATAGAGAATTACATTCAAATAACCAAGACTAGTCATAAGCTGTATTGTTATCAATCTGCACAAAACAAAACACATTTATACTTATGCCAACAACAACACCATGATTCTAAACACATGAAAGAAGAGGAAA
The DNA here is from genome assembly GCA_000404065.3 of Pinus taeda. Lineage (NCBI taxonomy): Eukaryota > Viridiplantae > Streptophyta > Pinopsida > Pinales > Pinaceae > Pinus > Pinus taeda. The sequence goes on along the minus strand of APFE030492629.1, from coordinate 5,689 downwards.
ATAAATCGCAAAAAGGCTCCTTCTTGACCCAAACAGTCTTCTTTATTAGCACAATAAATCAAAAGTTGTTTTGCCCAAAAGAAAGTCCTCTACCCATCTCCGGAGGTAATACTTATGAAAAATAACTAACCCTCCGTCTTCTCCCCATGACTTTCCACCTTCCTTCTCTTTTCCATATACACATTAAAATATATAGATGTAGAATCGATCGGTGAAACGACTGACACATAGAGGGCATATCTGCTGGAGTCCCTCATTACTTGGGGAAATGAATAGATGTTGATCAAAAGAGAATTAGTGCATGTCATCTCTTTGCACCTGTATTGAGTGGATGTTATTCCCTATTATTTCCTGAAGGAAACTGAAGACACTATGCTCATCATCCCACATCTCGCATGATTGAAGGTGTGTTTGGAGGTAATAACCTCTTGATGGATCAGCTCTATCATGAGTGCTTTCTCTTGACATAGAGCGTGCCTCCATTACACACTATGGTGGTTTGTATCCCTTTCTTGTAGAGCATGTCTTTGCAATATCGAAATACTTCATATTAGATATGATTATGAGAAATATGACAAACATTCCCACAAACAAACCTTGCATTCAGTCACAGTTTCTATTTAATCTTGCAACACAGAGCAACTATAATTATTAAACCATTGAACCTATTGTAACATGTATTTTCGTTGCCCATAATATTCATTTTTATTCAAGAATCGCTAGACAATGCTTCAAAAGCAGACAATTCACTCTATCAGATTTTCTTTTAAAAGCCCAGACCAGAAAACTTTATCAAAACACAAGGGAATTGTTGGGTCCCTACAATACTAGTGATTACCCCATTAATATTGTAGTTGCATCCCTTATTAATATTTTTGTGCCTCTATTATCCACATATTGTTATTACTGTGCCTCATAGAATCCCTCTATTGTTATTTTTGTGGCTTTATATTATTATTGTTAGGTCGGTTGGGTTATATTGTCACTCCTTAGACTCCTATATATAGAAAGGAGGTTTTTTCATTTGGATCATCCAAGAATTGTTAATTTATGTCATGCAAAGGAGGTTTCCCCCTCGAAGAGGCTGAATTCTAAGGCGTTGATCTATCTTTTCTATCTTTTCCTGAGCTCGTTTCATAACATTTGGTATCAGAGCTTTGGATTCTAGGGTTTCACTGCTCCAAACAGGTCATCTTGGAATTTTTGCTATAAAGTTTTTGTCTGCGATGTTTCAGAAGCTAAAACAAAACCCATTTGATAATAAATCTTGTTAAATCATGGGTCCGAATTTTAGAGCCTTTCGCACTATATTTGCGGAGATATGATCTGAGGAAATTGGTCTTTTTGAAGACTCCTGAATTATATTCCAAACATGTGACCTGGGGAAATAATCATAACTTTCTCTCTGAGCATCGAATTGAATTTTGGTCAGAAGGTATAGAAAGAGGACGGACTATAGTTTCTTTTATATATTTTTGAGAGCCAAAGGTCTAAATAGTGACTCGTGGCACGTCGTACAAGTTCGCTCTACTGAACTAGTCTATAATCAGGTCACTACGGGCGATTTTGCATAAATATTCTTTGGAGAATCCAATTTGGATCAGAATGGTGGCATTGGAAAGAGGACATAGAGGGCTACTTCCAACTGCACTTCTAGAATTAGATGATCCGAAAGTACAGAGATACATCAAAGGAAATATTGAGCTCCTACAGAGTGGAAAAAGGTGTGTAGATTCTTTTAAATTTTTGCTTAAGATTGGTTTGAAAATTTATTTTTAAGGAATTAAAAGGGCATAATCAAGCATTATTATTAGTAACTAATTCCCCAAGGAAAGAAAATTCAATCACCTAGTAAGCAACTTGAAAGCTCTAGCCTGACTCATGAAGAAGAGGAAGAGATGCTACATGATATATCAAAATTACAGAACAAGTGCAACAAATGTCACGCTCACAAAAGCTAACAGAAGCTAAATAAATGGCGGGGAATCTAAGATAAAGGGCATGGAATCTAATATGGATGATTTGGAGATATATTTGAAGACAGGTCTGAAGAGAGACATGGCAGATTTGAAGACAGACTTGAAGACAAAGATGGCAGAATTGAAGACAAATTTGACAAATTTTCTACAAGAAATACTTACTAATGGTGAAAAGGTTGTAAAGTAAACTCATGATGCGAACAAAAGAAATGTTAATCATGATTTCATAGACTCTACTGTGGGATCGAAGACCCACGATATTCCAAAAATCGATATGAGGAAGTTTGATGGCAAGGATCCCGCAACATGGATATTACAGATGGAGAAATTGTTCGATCTCGATAATGTACAAAACACACAAAAGGTACGTATTGCAACTTTATATTTGGAACCAAATCAGTTTGTATGGTATCAATGGCTTTACTCTGGTAAACAAATTATCACTTGGGCAATTTTTACGGAAGAATTGATAGCACATTATGAGGATACAAAAAGCAACATTTTTTTTAGCCAATTGATAAGTCTCAAACAAAAGGGTTCCATAATGGAGCACATTGAGGAGTTCCAAAAATTGAACATAAGGGTAAAACATATTCTAGAGGAGCATAGGATTGATGTGCTCATAGGGACTTTAAAGGATAATATCCAACATGATTTTTGCCTTTGTGAACCTGATTCATTGGAGAAGGCATTCAGGTTAGCAAGAAAAATGGAAAGAAAAATTATGGCAACCAGGAAGCATACCACTCACAACTATAAATATGGAAGTGTTGTCGCCCTTAGTATTCCAGAACCTATAAGGTTAACACCACAACAATTGGAAGAAAAAGAGAAAAAGGGCTTTGTTACAGTTGTGATAGCAAATGCACTAAAGATCATAAGTGTGTTGAAAAGAAATTATTCTACATAGATTGTGAAGAGGAAGAAGAAAAGGAGCAATAAAGGTCAAAATAAGAGGATATACTCTAGGAACAAAGCCTAGATAAGGAGGAAATGAATCCGACCATATCTTGTAATGCATTGGCTAGAATTACCACTCATCAAACCATCAAGATAGAAGGACAAATCAGGAAGAAAAAGGTAATAGTGTTGATTGATTCAGGAAGTACCCACAATTTTATTGATTGTAAGGTAGAAAAAGAATTGAATTGCTTCTTATATCCAGTACCAGAGTGTCAAGTGATGGTTGCAAATGGAGGAACAATAAATTACTTTGGAAAGTTCCATAATATCAATCTATTGATGCGAGAATATGTATTGACTAGCCCAATGCTTTCCATTCCAATGGGAAGTGCTGATGTTGTACTAGGAGTCCAATGGCTACAATCCTTGGGTACAATAGCTTTTAATTTTCAAGAACTTTTCATGAAATTTTCTATGGAAGGAAAGGAAGTTGAATTAAGGGGTATTGTAGGCAAATCAGGAAAGATAATCAGCTCTAACGGTATGACAATGCTTCTAAAAAAGGAACAAAGGGGTGTACTTGCACAATTATGTTCACTAGATGTTTCCACATTGGAATCATCTATTTCTCCAGATCTCCAAAAAGTCTTGAACAATCATTCCAATGTATTTGAGACTCCCAAAGTTCTCGCACCTATTCGTGATCATGATCATGCTATTCGTCTAATTCCAGGAAGTGTTCCTCCAAACATCAGGCCATACAGATATCCCTATGCCCAAAAGAGTGAAATTGAACGTATGGTTGTAGAAATGCTAGAGGCTGGTATAATTCAACCACGTCAAAGTTCTTTCTCTACTCCAGTAGTATTAGTGCACAAGAAGGATGGATCATGGCACATGTGTCTGGATTATAGGGAACTCAACAAGCTCACTATTAAAGATAAGTTTCCCATTCCTGTCATTGATGAATTACTAGATGAATTGCATGGATCAATTTACTTCACCAAGTTGGCTCTTCATTCAAGATATCATCAAATCAGAATGAAGACTGAAGACATTCTGAAAACAACATTTAGAACTCATGAGGGTCATTATAAATTTTTGGTCATGCCTTTTGGCCTTACCAGTGCACCTTCAACATTTCAAGGTTTGATGAATTCCATTTTCAAACCATTCCTTAGAAACTTTGTGTTAGTATTTTTTGATGATACACTAATCTACAGCAAGTCTTGCAAGGATCATGTTGAACATGTTGACAGGGTGCTACAACTATTGGAGGAAAAACAATTATATGCAAAAAGATCCAAATGTTTCTTTGGAGTACAAG
>APFE030492624.1:0-11415 GCA_000404065.3 Pinus taeda | reverse complement strand
GTTTAAGTAAGATGTGTGATAAGGTGCAACTGAGGAAAGAGGATTGTGAAACCTCTTTATTTCATCATGGTCTCATTAAGTTGTTGGTTTTAGATGGCCTCCAAAAAATAGGCAGAGCCTGGAATTCTTTTATCTTCATGGTTGGATTCCAAAGTAAGACTGGTCTTACTCCACAACCAGCTAGAGAGTTTACCATAGCTGAGCTTCAAAGGGAAGTAAGAGCTAAAAAGCAAACCAAGCCATAGCTACCAAAACCAGTGAAGCCACTAATCATTCAGGAACAACCTCAGCAATCAACAAAGGAAAAGACTCAGGGTAAGAAGACTGTACCTGAAGCAAGCAAATCTGAAGTAGTCTCAAGGGTAAGGACAAGAAGCCAAATTAATAAAGAAAAAGGTAAAGCTATAGCTATCGAAGAGAGCCCTGCATCTAAGGCAAGCCTGAATGATTTATTACAGGCTATTGAATTAGAGCAGTCCAAACCAATTCAGATTGATTTGACACAGTCACCACAGGAAAGTGTTAAGAAAACCAAGGCCTCAAAAAGGCTTAAGATTGATGAGCCAGCCCAGGAATTTATTTTTAAACCTAGAAGACCTATGACGAGAAAATTTCAGCAGGTACAGGAAGCACTGCCCAGAACAGAGGAAACAGGGGAAGGGACACGACCCCGGCAAAAGAGCAGCACAAATAAAGCAACCATCACATCTCAAGGAGATTATGTGGCAGCCATGAAAAGCCAAATAGAAGCAGCTGAAGAAGAGATTAACCAACTGAGGAAAGCTGCTAAAGACCTGAAGGCAGAGCTAAGCCGGTTACCTAATAAATGAATTCGCTTTTCAGGAAAGGTTTTGTTCCTAATTTTTGTTAATTTTGGTTAATCTTAGTGTTTTGAAGATATTTAAATCCCTGCTACACATATGAAACATCAAAGGGAGTTTTTGGCAATCGATGATTGGGTGATATAAGTTCTCGGGTCAAAAAAGCAAGCTGTTTTAAATAAAACAGCAGTTTCGTAGCGCGCTACGAAACCGCTGTAGATGATGATTTTTAATGCAGACAAACAGTTTGATATTATGAGCGGGAGTTTTTGAAAAAGAGACACCTGTCCATCACCACAGCCTACAGCATATCTAAAACGTGGCCATGTTCCATACCTTGGGTTATTAAAGGCTCAGAAAAGTGTTGTTACATGTTCGAGAAAATTGTGGAAAACAAAAGCCGAGAAGCAGGGGACATCTCCTAATACCACGGGGCAGATAGGGATTCAGCGTTCAAAGGCCAATATGGCGTATTTAATATCCAGCTCAGCCAAATATAAAGAGGACCAGGTGTCAAAGAACGAGGAGTAGCCACTATGGCATGGAAAGAGAGTTAGAGTCCTAGTTAATTTAGAACTTTTTTAAAGTTCCAGTCAGCACTTTTATTTGTATTTAATAGTCAGTTAAATAGCTTTGATAGGGTGTCATTAGAGATAAGGATTCGAGTTATTTTAAATTCCTCATTGCCTGGAGGAGGAAGCCGAATTAGTTAGAATAAGGATTCTATATATAGCTGAAAACACAATGTAATGAGGGTTTGGAAATTTTTTATAACAGAGTACTGTTTTGGCTTATGTAAAGACAGAGTTTTAGTAATATTAAGTTGTTGCTTTTCTTCTCAGATTCATGAAGTATTTCTATGTTCAGAATGTGTGATTTTAATTTCTTTCCTTAATGGTCTTTTTACAGTTGCATAGATGTGTAATCACTCAGAATTCACTGATTGTGCTTCTGATTTCCTGTATGGCATTTTATTGAACTGTGGTTTTATATGAGTTGTGTTCTGAACATCCAATGCTAAATGCCTGACTCTATTGTTAAAGCAGTTATATGTTACTGAAGTATGATTGACTCCATAGGCCCAATGGAAACTTATGTAATGTTTATCCAGCCTTCATATTTGTCAATGTTATTTCACAAGAGTTAGCCATCTAATTATTAGTCAAAATCAATAACCCTTTGAGAGAGCCCTCTCAAGCTAAGGAGGCTAAACCTTAGTCAAAAGATTGGTTTGAAACAGTTACTTGAAGTCTTCCTGGTTTGCAGCCTTCCAGGGCTTGATTTTGAGATAACAGAAGGAATTGAATTCTTTGAGTTCAGGTAAAAGACCTAGTAAACCTTTTCAGGATAAAATGAAGCTGACACATGAACTTATCTTAGAAGGTTAGAGTTTCCATGACCAATCTATGAAAAACTGTAATTCACATGTACAAACCTCTGTTTGAATGCAAGGCCTCTCTTCAATCTCATTATTTCAACTGTATTATAGAAACTTCATAAGTTATTTATGCACACAGACCTCCAAAATCATGGAGTTATCTTTGATATTTTATCATTTCATAGCCTTATAAATTACTTATAAAAGAGGCTCTATTATGAACAAAAGGAGCAGTTTTAGTATTGTAAGAATTACTCGAGCAATTTCAATGTTATGGGTATTCTTGTACTTTTTCAGACACAGTAAAAAGTCTCATGATGTTTTAATGTTTGGGGAATCGCTTAAACTTCTTATCTATCGATTAGTACCACCATGTATAAACATAGAATTCATCCTAAAATAGACATACACATCAAAGGGTCTAGGGGTCACTCCAAAACCATTGAGGCAAACAATTGCTTGGCAGCCTAAGCTAGGAAAGTAGCCAAGAGTTTTCACATAAGCATTGCATCTTACATTAAGGATGAAATTCAGGCAATTATGGAAGAAATAATGCAAGAAAAAAAATCCCTCTATGTTTCTAAAATCAAGGTCATTAAGATAAACAATGCAGACTTAAGTGAAAATTTGATCCTATGATGTTAAGACAAAATTGGCAATATATGACTGACCTTTTGATTCTTTTGGATACATATTAGTCAGGGAACAGGAAAGTGAGTAGGACCATTCAGTGTTTGTGACATATTATCAACTTCATGTAAAAAAACCATCCTTGTATAGGAGCTTTGAGTATAATGAACAAATTGTTCAAAATGCATTTTGGTAACTATCTTAGGACTAAATGTTGGGATGATAATATTGAAGTGAATGATTTTTTTGATGGTAATAAGAGATAATCCACACAAAGCAAGCACAATTTGTACAACCTGTCTGTTTCTAAAATCAAGGTCAATATGACAAACAATGCAGACTTAAGTGAAAATTTGATCTTGTTGATGTATGATCGACCTGCTGATGCTCTTGGACACATATTAGTCAAGGAACATGAAAGTGAGTAGGATCATTCAATATTTGTGACAGATTATCAACCTCATGTAAAAAAACCATCCTTTTATAGGAGCTTTGAGTACAATGAACAAATTGTTCAAAATGCGTTTTGGTAACTATCTTAGGACCAAATCTTGGGATGATAATATTGAAGTGAATTATTGTTTTGATGGTAATATGAGATAACCCACACAAGGCATGCATAGCCTGCAGAGCCCGTGGGTGAGGAAAAACAACTTAGAGAAGATTAATCCATTGAAGTAGGTAAGGAACTATTAGCATAGCTGAAGCCTACGGCAGTTTCCCATCAATAGTTTTATTTGAGACAGAGTATGCAGAGTTCTATTTCTAAACCTAAACTTATTTAAATTTTCTAAACCTAAACTTATTTAAATAAACTCCCAGAACTGAGAGAAAATACTGTAAACATTGTTTAAATAACCTTCATAAAAAAAACCCACAACCAAGAAATATAAAATGTGTTAGGTTCGAAATGAAACACACACCTGTTTATTTTTGTTTGTTGTTTCTAGCATGTTGTGAGTATAGGCACATGCTTTCAAGTGAAGAGGGAAGCTTATAAACAGGTATCTTGTAATACCTTTCCAATTCCTCATATGCTAAAGAACTCGAGCTTTGTCTTTAGGCAGAGCAGAATCAATCCTACAAAACAAAAACAATTGAATTTCAATGGTTTAAAACAACAAACTAACAAAATTTTAAATAAACAGGACAAGAAAGCATCCATATAGCTGAGTTACAGGTTCTCAGGAACAACAATGCAAATAAGAAAGATAGAACAGTGGTTGACAATAGTAAAGGTAGGAAACAGGAAGCAAAATATGAGATGAGAAAGGAGAACAGTAACCCAGAATGTATATATAACCTAATAACTACCAACATAACCATTTGTGATGCAGAGGCCACTAGATTCGGATGTAGGGAAAAATGACCAACTGATTAATTCTCGTTGTAGCCCTCCTCATCCTCCTACCCCTCTTCCTCATGTAAAGAAGGCGGCCTATGCAGCCCTCATGTAGCCAGCCCTCGTGCAGCCAAGAAGAAGGCCCCTCGTCCTTTGCGGCCCTCATCATCCTCCTACAACAATCCTCCACCAGTGCCCTCCTCTGCAGGTCCCCCGCCCTCCTCTGCACCCCCACCCTCCTCTGCAGATCCCTCACCCTCCTCTGCATCAAACGCAGCTATCCATGCACAGGATAGACTGGCTGGGTAGACACGGGTTGGGTTGCGTAGGGTAAAAGAACGATTGGGTAGTTAACAGAACGAAACAAAAATTGATTAATTTTTTTAACTAACTATTAACTAATTATGTTAATGTTTTTAAATATTTTATAAGGTTTTTTAATTAAATTAGATGACAGATTATTGTTGAATCGTCGAATAATAGATCTTACAGCTAAGATTAGGACAAAAAGGCACTTGAGGGATTTCTTTTCAGAGGGAAACACCTTACGATGTAATTAATACAATTATACAAGTTAAATAATTAATAAACAATAATTTATTTATTTTTTTCAAAAAAATGGGTAGGATTTTTATTAATAAGATGGCAAACAGGTTGGGTCTCTTATAACCATAGAGAGTAAGCTCTCAAAATTATTCAAGGACCCTATTGTTACTTGTGTTATTTACATACATACTCTTTACATCATTCATACTATAAACCTTATAAAAGACTCCACCATACTTTATTGTTCGACAAAACATAGAATTTAACAAGAAAAGGACAGTTGTTACCTGCTGCTTCCTGGGTCGACTTCTCCCAGAGCCTCTTTAGGAGGCATGACTAGTTCTTCAACTTTGTCTACCCCTAGGAACCGGGCCCCAATTTGCAGTGCCAATGACACCCTCAACTTGAGGTGTAGAGTCATCCCCAAATCTAAAAACTTCTTTCAACAAACTCACGTGGGTGTCTCCACCTTTACTTCGATATTTTCAATCTTATGTCTAAGGTTCAAGATGTTAGTAGTCAGGATTTCCATGGTTTTTTGAAGCAGTTCCATACCTTTACCAAGACCAAATAGTTGGGCATACAAGACCGCCATGTTTTCGTTGATTTCCTTCACTATTTCCTTGATTACTTGTTTGCATGAATTATCAACAAGATCCTCTATGTTCCCACTGTGCCAAGACTTCGACACATTGTTGCCTCTTTTGTTGCTTGTTGAGGCCATTCTATTAGCTATTCTCCCTTATACCAGCAATATCCTTTGGTTTATCTGTCACAACCAACTGCTATATAAAAATGCCCAATCCTTCCCGACATTCCTTCCTTTCTTAGTAGTCATTAATGAGCATCGACTCTGCATCATGGTAAAACAACTACCATCCATCCCCATCACTAGTGAATCCTTCTTTGATCGAATTACGATAGTACCTACCCAGCTCTCGAATGAAACCATATTAAATAACCAAGAAAATGACTAAGGACCAAAAGCCCACATGTCGCAATTCATGGCTTCCTCTCTCTCACAATCACACATGTGTATTAACTTCCTACCAACCGCCTCCTCTCTTGATGCACTACAGTAAACCATCATAATTCTATCCATCGTAACTACCTATTTATTCTTTTGCAGACCCGTACTCTAGTTGTACTGCACATATCTTGAATTTTTAAACCACATTATAGGATATGACATATATCGCATATGTTGTTAATACATAAGGAACCTTGCTCTAACTCTACACAAATGTTGTCTTTGCACGTCCAGTGCTTGGTTGTTGACTCGCTTTACATGGAAAATTTTAAAACTTTCAATTTTCTTTAAGAAATACATTATCCTTATAATAATTAGAGAGGATTTGGACTCAAAGAGGTTCTCTTGCTTGAGAAGACTCAAACATTTTTGGATTAGCACCATAGAGTCACCAATAATAATCAGGTTCCTGATATCTTTAGAGACACTTATTTTCAATCCTTGCCAAAAACAAAAAAAAACTTATGATTGATTGTTCAGCGCATTGCCAAGTCCCCATATGAACTTTAATTCAATCTTTTCTTCAAAGTTTACTAACACCCTCCCACTCAAGCCTCCCCAAATAAATAATCATTTATAATAATCATTAAAAAAACTTAATTAATACTATATAATTAAGTATTGAGGGTCTTTCGCATTGCATTATATTAGATATCATTTTTTGGGATTCAACTGCATTAAGAAAGTCATTAATCTATGACCATTTCCATGAGAGGTAGTCATAATTGACTAATTTCTCATGATTTTTAATAGTCCACTTAGCACTCATTGCATCGGGTGATGCTCACAGGGGTGAAGAAGTGGGATTGAAGCTAGTGAAATGAATCACATAGCGTCAATCATCACTTCCGGGGCTTGCACCCGGTAACCAGGACTTCCCAGGAGGTCACCCATCCTAGAACACCTCTGGCTAAAGTGCGCTTAACTGTGGAGTTTTCCCCACAATCAAGCCCACTTATCTTGCTACCCCATTTGCAAAACCTTAACTATATAATTAATTTGAAATTATAAAATCTATCTATCTAAAATAATTAATTTGCATTTAAAAAAAAAAATCCATGTAACCATGATTGTGTCTTATTTGTACGCATTCATAATCATAAAAAAAAAACTTAATTATACTATGTAATTAAATTGAAATTCTAAAATCTATCTATCTAAAATAATTATGCCATAAGGTGTTCCCCTCTAAAATCAACTCCCCCAACTTCCTTTTTGTCCTAATTCTGACCATCAGACCCATTGTTAGACGATTAAACAATGGTCTGCTGTCCAATTTAATTAAAAAAAATTAAAAACAAAAACTATTTAATTTTGGTTATTCGATCGTGTGCGCGAATAGCCCGCAACGTTTGCTGGAGAGAGAAGTGCAGGACGAATACCTTCTTTGATTAGCATAACCACCCACCCCATCACAGCCCCAAACCCTCAATGTTCCTAGTGCTTCATGGGGTTGCCTTACCTCTGTGATTGGAAATGGGTTTCTCTCTATGAGGGTTTAGGCAAATTTCCCATTTTAACCAGTTTGTTGTTTTCTAGCTTGTGATACATAAGCTCTATAAGTCTATCGTTGGAAACAACATATCGAAAATCATTTGCAAGACATGGGTGATGTTGACAGGTCAACTGGTGGAGAATATTTGAATGGAGCTCCAAGGATCTATGTAAGGGTTGGTCGAGGTCAAGCTACAGATCCTCAGATCCTCATAGTGTAGCTGAATGGGTGAAGGGTTGGTCGAGGTCAAGCTACGGATCCTCAGATCCTCACAGTGTAGCTGAATGGGTGAGAAAATATTCTATTTTCATTCTGAAACTCCTTATTGTTTCAAATCTTTTAGTACTCTCTAGACGGTTTGACATTTTTTCTAATTATCTGGCAGGAACGCAGAGAGAGAATTGGACAAAACTTGAAAGCGTTGCAAGAGCTTGTTCCAAATGCTAATAAGGTACAGTGAAGAGGCATTCATAAATGAGGTATAGAAAAGAGGCATTCCTTTTTTGTGGATGAACATTGTGGCTTCTACTACTAGGGTCTTGACAACCTTTAGGGTTTTCACAAAGAAATAAAGAAAATAATACATTGGTGATCGATAAGAATCCAAGGTACTGTGTTGTTTTAATGGGGTGAGAAAATATTCTAATTTTTGTTTTGAAACTCATTTTCTGTTTCAAATCTTTTAGTACTCTCTAGACGGTTTGACCTTTTTTCTAACTATCTAGCAGGAACGCAGAGAGAGAATTGGACAAAACTTGAAAGTGTTGCAAGATCTTGTTCCAAATTTTAATAAGGTACAGTAAAAGAGGCATTCATAAATGAGGTATAGCAAAAGAGGCATTCCTTTTTTGCGGATGAACATTGTGGCTTCTACTACTAGGCTCTTGACAACCTTTAGGGTTTTCACAAAGAAATAAAGAAAATAATATGTTAGTGATCAATAAGAATCCAAGGTACTGTGTTGTTTTAATGGGGTGGGAAAATATTCTATTTTTTGTTGTGAAACTCGTTTTCTGTTTCAAATCTTATAGTACTCTCTAAACGATTTGACCTTTTTTCTAATTATCTAGTAAGAACGCAGAGAGAGAATTGGACAAAACTTGAAAGCGTTGAAAGAGCTTGTTCCAAATGCTAATAAGGTACAGTAAAAGAGGCATTCATAAATGAGGTATAACAAAAGAGGCATTCCTTTTTTGTGGATGAACATTGTGGCTTCTACTACTAGGCTGTTGACAACCTTTAGGGTTTTCACAAAGAAATAAAGAAAATAATATGTTGGTGATCGATAAGAATCCAAGGTACTGTGTTGTTTTAATGGATGAGAAAATATTCTATTTTTCATTCTAAAACTCCTTTTTTGTTTCAAATCTTTTAGTACTCTAGACGATTTGACCTTTTTTCTAATTATCTGGCAAGAACGTAAAGAGAGAATTGGACAAAACTTGAAAGCGTTGCAAGAGCTTGTTCCAAATGCTAATAAGGTACAGTAAAAGAGGCATTCGCAAATGAGGTATAGCAAAAGAGGCATTCCTTGTTTGTGGATGAACATTATGGCTTCTACTACTAAGCTCTTGACAACCCTTAGGGTTTTCACAAAGAAATAAAGAAAATAGTGTGTTGGTGATCGATAAGAATCCAAGGTACTGTGTTGTTTTCATGGGGTGAGAAAATATTCTATTTTTTGTTCTAAAACTTCTGTTTCAAATATTTTAGTACTCTCTAGACAGTTTGACCTTTTTTCTAATTATCTGGCAGGAACACAGAGAGAGAATTGGACAAAACTTGAAAGCGTTGCAAGAGCTTGTTCCAAATGCTAATAAGGTACAGTAAAAGAGGCATTCGTAAAAGAGGTATAGCAAAAGAGGCATTCCTTTTTTGTAGATGAACATTGTGGCTTCTACTACTAGGCTCTTGACAACCTTTAGGGTTTTCACAAAGAAATAAAGAAAATAATATGCTGGTGATCCATAAGAATCCAAGGTACTGTGTTGTTTTAATGGGGTGAGAAAATATTCTATTTTTCATTTTGAAACTAGTTTTCTGTTTCAAATCTTTTAGTACTCTCTAGACGGTTTGACCTTTTTTCTAATTATCTGGTAGGAATGCAGAGAGAGAATTGGACAAAACTTGAAATCATTGCAAGAGCTTGTTCCAAATGCTAATAAGGTACAGTAAAAGAGGCATTCGTAAATGAGGTATAGCAAAAGAGGCATTCCTTTTTTGTGGATGAACATTGTGGCTTCTACTACTAGGCTCTTGACAACCTTTAGGGTTTTCACAAAGAAATAAAGAAAATAATATGTTGGTGATCAATAAGAATCCAAGGTACTATGTTGTTTTAATGGGTGAGAAAATATTCTATTTTTCATTTTGAAACTCCTTTTCTGTTTCAAATCTTTTAGTACTCTCTAGACGGTTTGACCTTTTCTCTAATTATCTGGCAAGAACGCAGAGAGAGAATTGGACAAAACTTGAAAGTGTTGCAAGAGCTTGTTCCAAATGCTAATAAGGTACAATAAAAGAGGCATTCATAAATGAGGTATAACAAAAGAGGCATTCCCTTTTTGTGGATGAACATTGTGGCTTCTACTACTAGGCTCTTGACAACCTTTAGGGGTTTCACAAAGAAATAAAGGAAACGATATGTTGGTGATCGATAAGAATCCAAGGTACTGTGTTGTTTTAAGTTCTTTTGATTTTGTAAATTATTGTTCTTTACATTACATTGATGGAACGATTGCTAAATTTGCTGTTATATATGCAGATTATATGCAAATGGACAGAGCATCGATGATGGATTAAATAATTAAGTATGTCAAACTTCTGCAAATGCAAATAAAGGTTGTTCCCCAATCTCTTGCAAGATTGAATTTATGTATCATATTATAAGATCAATGCTTGTTCTCAAAGCTCAATTGTTCTGCAGGTCACGAGCGGCAGTAAGCTTGGCAGTGTTGGTTCAGTTAGGCCTCTAACTTCAAATGTTGTAGCTAAGGTACACACCTCATTGTTGATTTTTACTGGTACTAGCAATAGAAATGTGTTCTGTTATTGAAACATCCACATGTGTTTTACTTTGTTGGCTGATGCTATATTTTTTCGGTTTGCAAGGCATCAACAGCTCTGGTTCAACTTGGTGGCTCGCTATTACATGACATGAGTGTTGTTAAAGTTCTAGATAGAGATAATAATGGCCTAGCTATGCACAGTCCATAAGTCCAAAATTGCCTATTTTAAGTGTAGTGAATGTTGTCATTTATCTCATGCTAACATGGGTGGTATAAGAACAAGGCCTTGTCATTCTACTGCATTATGTACAAGAATTTAGTTGTTTGACTAAAGTAGTCTTCTATGCTTAGATCTGAACCATTACACTTCATAACCTTCTACAATCTTTAGACGTGCCCAATTCTGCTAGATGGATATTCCATAACCACTGTTTCATGAATCAAGGTAAGCTTTCTCTTAAAATTTGTGGTGCAAGATTCAAAAATATATATCTTAGGACACAGATTCCACACAACAAAGAAAATTTAACCCATGACACCGATTCTGAGATGTTGATGCAAATAATAGTTTTGTTTTCCAACGATGAAAATAATTATAAAAGGGCTTAGATAAATGATTCAAGCAGTTACAACACAAATGTTGCTTTACATAGGGTTAAATTTTCCTTTATTTTGTTTAACCTACAACTTCCATAGATACTTTCAGCAAGTTCAGTCCTTATTTTCCTTCACAGGGACGAAAAATGTTGCCTCATTTCATATCATAATGGACATGGTTGTTACTAGCATAATCTACCTACCAATCTTTTCTCACAGGTGCATACTTCCTCCTTGTCATTGTTAAGGTGGTAAGAACACTCATTTCCTTCCTCACTGGCCTTACTCTTCCATTCGTTTTTCTATAGCAATGGTAACTATTTATTTGACAAGCGTATTGGAATTACCATCAATTTGATTTTTGAAGTTGGGGTTTTAATAATTTCATGGGGTTGTCTTACCTCTGAGATCTGCCAATAGGTTTCTCTGTGAGGGTGTAAGCAACTTTCCCAATTTAACTAGTTTGGGCTCTTCTCATTGCTTACCTAGTTCTACCACTACACAGTTGGTTTCCGTTAAGACAATGGCTTAGGTAAATTCCCTCTATTTATCAATTAGTTAAGGGAAT
>APFE030492622.1:2151-21850 GCA_000404065.3 Pinus taeda | reverse complement strand
TAGAGTCACGTTTCTGGATCCTCAGCCTGAGTTACTCATAGACTAAAGTATGCAAGATAATGTCATATTAGAGTCAGGAAACTAGGGTGGGCACTACATCCATAATCATAGTAAGGGTTTTCCATTTCATTTTCGTTATACCTCACTGACATTTCAACAGTCTTGGTATGTTGCATAAGTGTTTTTAAAGGGTTTCTATATGGGTTTCATTGTAAGTGGGTCATTGTCCCTAGTACAGGAGCCCACATAAAATTGCAGAAGTTGATTTATTGTAAGTGTACCATTCTCCCTAGTATGAGAGTCCATGGTAGTTTATCAAATTCATTATTATTTTAGGGTGGTTGGGTGGTGTTAAGCAGGTGGTTGAAGTCACCTTCAGGTTGGAGCCTGAAAACACTTTAGGGTGGTAGGTGTGGGTTTTAACCATGTACATAAATTAACTACAAACGAATTCTTAAAAATATAAAATATACAAAGGCGAGAAACACGAAATAAATACACAGAGATTTTCCCTTGGATCCCAAGATCGGGACTACCAGATTGATTTTTCAATCCTTTCAATGTTACAATACATATATATACATGTCTAAGAATTCATAAACTCCAATCCATTAACCATAGATTAGCATATAGCCGTAGTTCCCTTGACCAGATCTACAAAATACCATGGGCATAAAACCATCATCCCCAAAACCATGTGTGAAACCCATGCACAAAACCATAGGTAGGTTTGCCCACCTAATATAGGGTCCAAAAAACATTTTCCCATAGCGCTTCCCTAGACCTCGTATAGGGGGCTAACACCCCCCTGAAACCCCCCGACAAGGTGTTCCCTCCCCCTCCCCCCGCCCTTGTGACCCCCCATGCGTGTGACTAGTCATGGAAAGAATCTAACACGCACCCAACAATAGTGTGTTGTTAGGGCAAGTTGGAGCATCCTTTCTATTATCATTATGTATTTTTTAAGTTGTTGGAGTAAATACATTAGACAACATCAAACCACTTTTGAAGCTGGGATCTAGCCCTGCCAACTTCAGAGAGGGATCTCTCTTTATGGTTTAACTTAGTTTTTAAATTGATTTTAGGCTAGTTATGATTATGATTGATTGTTTGTTTGAATTTGGTTGATTGATTTGGTTGGTTGATCTGATCAAATTACTTACTTTCCATTGGGCTGTGGAGTCAAATATGTTGGATATTGCATCAAATATTTAAAAGAATAATCACTGGGCAAGCTAGTTACATCTACTAGATCCTTAAAGTGAATTATGAAATGGAGAAGAGGTGATTTCAGTAATGTTTGAAAAGCATTTAAGAATTTTTCAATCAGAATTCAAAAGGAAAACATACAGATTGTCAAAACAGTACAAATAAGGTGTTCAATTAACAAATCTTATTTTTCACATTTCTTGTTTTACAGTTAGATTTTCAGATGATTATAACGTAGAGAAAAATGATAGGACCAGCTGTTACAATAGGAAAAATATCACCAGAAAATTGTAGCACAAGAATCCTGTGAAAATCTTTGTATTATTAATGCTCCAACAGTGTGGAAAAAGTACAGTGCTCAAAAGAAGTCTTACAATGATCAGGAACCGACCCTCAATACTTCGAATGAATGAAGTATTTAAACAAAATTTCCAAAAACATTACAATGAATGCCACATTGACATGGCAATCTATTATTAGTTTAAAACTAACAGAATTGAGTAATGTGACCAAGAGAGGCGAATTTGGTGAAGTGATTTGGAGGTCTAGCACTATTTTCGCATAGAACATTTGCTGAGTTGCCACTATTTGGGTGTTGCGCTGGATGTAGCTGATCTTTTCATTAATCCTGGAATTCACACAGTTTATCCCACTACTCTTCATCTGAGATAGTGATTTTTGTTGCCTTGCGGTAGATCTCATCTACCTCGGTATATTTAGCAAATGTAGGCCTTGCCACAAAAATATTCTTTATCTCATGCTAAATGAACATAATGTTACTGATAGCTTTGGAAAAAGTTCTCCCTGTCATAGCACCTTTAATGTGGGAAGACTTAACAGTATCCTTTGCAATGTCTATAAGCTTATTCTTATAATCTTCCCTGGTCTTTAATTTTTCATTAATTACAAATAAAGAAGGCATGCCCCTCTTTGTTAATGCTTCTATTCTAGTGAAAAACCTGTTGACTGCTACCTCCAAACTGTGACATTTTTCTGTAAGCTACACAATCAAATTCTTCTTTGTCAGAACTTTCTTCACTTCTAATATTGTTTCTGTCATGTCCTCTACTCCCAAATCATCCAACTAATATTTGTTTTTGGAATTGAGAAATTTGATGATGTTGTTGGTTGTGGTAGGCATATCTCCCAACTCATTGTTAATAGTGGAAATTGCCTTATTGTCTTTCTCAATCAAATCTTTCTGTTCAAATATCATCTGGATACATGGCCAGATTTCATCCATGGCTTCAATGATATTATTCATATAATTTCCTTAACTTGAGCCAATGTGTGGCCAATGGAGGGTTCGATTGCGGATTTCCGCCATACTTCTATATGGTTTTAAGCTCTCTATAGCTCTTCTGCATGGAAAGTTTCGTTCTTTGCCTTCTGGTCTTACAGAAGATTGAATTGAGCTTGCAATCTTTTAATTTCTTCTGTTTGGAGAGACATATTCTCCACTGCACTTGCCAACCAATCTGCAACATTCCTTGTGTTTGTTGTAGAGGATGTAGTTGTAGGAATTGTTGTAAGAGGCACTGCTTGTAAAGGGACAATAGACATCCTGGAAGTTTGCTCCTTTTCTTTGATGATCTTCTCCATCTATGTTTCCATTTGTTTCAACTGTACATTATGTTCCATGATGAGCTTCATCTGTCTGCCTTCTGTGACTCTTTCTCTTTAATGTCATTGGCCAGAGGGTCTTCTGTGGTCGATAACTTTAACTATTTTCTCAATGTTGCTATGTCAGTATTCTTCTTTCTTACGAGCTCTTCTGTAGCATTGATATTTGAAGGATCATACCCTACTTTTATTACCAAGTCCTCCAAAGCTTTGATCCTTGTGTCTTTAGCAAGTGAAGAGACTTTCTCCATCTTCAATTGTGACTAAAAAATTAACTAAAGTAACCTGCAATTTAGACAAACTCGTAGCAGTGTTAGTGAGTGTAGATGAAATCATTTGCCCAGTTTGTTTGTGCATATCCATTTGGTCAATAGGATGTATGTCTTTTACATCAAATTAAAATGAAGTCTTCTTGTAATCTGATGTTGTCTTGGGTTATGGGATCTGTGCTTGGAAGAAGGTCATCAACATTTTTCCTTTCTTAGAGTCAAAGGATGATAACAGTCTACTTTGAGAACTAGAAGTCTGCTTCCAGAACTAATTATATGTCTTGATCTTCACAGCTTCATTTCTTACTTTAATCTCCTTTAAAATATCAAATATGCTCTTTTTTGTCTCCCTTGTGGTAGATGTATTGGTTTGCATAACTTATTGTTGATCCTGTGAAGCTGTCGAGGTGGTAGGAGAAAGTGTAGTCTAATCACCTACTAGTGAGGAAAGAGGTGTCTCTTTGGTGGTGATAATAACCTCTTGATCTAAATCCTTTGCTTATGCTTAGTTTGTAATTGAGCTTGGTCTGCTTTCTGTACATGATTTTGAAGTCTTCACCAATAATTTCAGTCACTGAAGGTGACTCTTCTTCTTTGTTCCTCTTTCCTGTTTTCTCTTGTGTAATAGGAGTATGTATTGTTGAAGTTGACACCAATTGCTCCTCTACCTCCTGTAGAGTATTTTCAATCCATTCCAGTTGGTTCTTATATCTTTCAATCTCTGGTCTGGATGTATGAAAATAAGGTGTAGATTTGTTCTCTACCCTTAACTTCGAGATGACCCCTCATGGATCATATGACCATGTGAAATTGAGTCTGAATTGCATTTCTTTCAGTCATTTGTCTACTTCTTCCCCTGCTGCCCTGCTAGTACAAATGAAAGGTCCTATTTGGGTTTTGATATTGAATTGAGATTTCTTCTTGGCAAACACAAAATGAATATCAACAACATTGATCATTTGCGTGATGTATTCTAGGGAAAAAAATCCTCATTGGGAGGAATTTTGGCAGTTTGTAAGGTGCAAGTTCACACCCAAATATCCTAAGCTTTGTGTAATTCTGGTAAAGATACCAATCTCATTTCTGGACTTGGTCTGATAACTACAATATTTTCCTGGTTTCTTCATAATTCTTTGCTTTAGAGTGTTTCTTAGGAGACTAAGTGCTAGATGTACAAACATTTATATGAACTGTTTGTATGAATACTTGTTTTGCTCCTTCACTACCAACGTAGTCTAGAAGATGATTGATTGTTGATTTCCCTCTTCATCCAACTTTTGTAAGGCAAGCTTCAGGTTGGCTCCCTGTAAATATAAAAATAGATATACTAACACAGAAGCATATTTAAATACTTCCTCAGTTTTGATATTGACAAACTGTTCGTGGATGGAATCTGTAAGAAATTGGATGAAGTTAAACAAGATGGAAGGCTTGTAATCTATAGAGAAAATAGAAAGGAAACCTATAATAGCCTCATCTACCCATTGTTTGAGTAATAACCAAGGAGGTAGGAAGTGACAGTGATGATCTACTTGGCTCTCTTAGAGAAAATGGAGGATGGATAGGGAGGATTTTTCTTAGGTAAAGGGGCATCTTCAGTCAAGAAAATCTCAAGGGTTTTGGCTCTTTTTGAAAAGTCCAATTTTTGGTACAAGTCAATGAGGGCTTCATGAGAGAAAGGAGTGGCAGTCTCTGCCACAAGAGCTTGCATCATTTGATCTATTGATTAGGCAGTTATGGTAAATAGAATTTCTTTTGTTGGGGCAATAACAACTCTTTGGCTAGGTAGATAACAAGCATGACATTTTCTGACGAATTCAGAGGAATTGTGGTTGTGAGGAAAGATATAATGGGGTAAATTGGATTCCCACAGTCCAATATTGTCAGACTTGTCAATGAACTTGTCTTCAAGCCAACAATACATTTCAAATAGATCAAATTCAAACAGGGCTTCATGGATTTCATAGTCCCTGTCCGCCAAAGGTATATGGTGAAAATCAATGGGAGGGTGGATCAGAGGACTTATGGGTTCTTCTTGTGCCTTGTCTTTTGGAGGCATGACTGGATAAGGGAAAGAGCACCGACGGAATCTTAATTAGGCAGGTTTGCAAGGTACAGAGAGGGACTTGGGTTCAAGACAACAGGAAACATAGGTGTTGGCTTGAACGGAAGTAGCAGGTGTGATGCTTGGTCGAGTGAAATTGTTGCAATTTGAATTGGCACACGTGTAATAGAACAATGGCAATGGCAGTGTATAAAATCAGTAACCTGTGAATGGGTGAAAGGAAGGACTTTATAATTTTCTAGCTTTCCCGTTGATGGCGACGCGGCTTTGTTATATTAAAGGTTAAGTAATTAAATTACTTAACGAATAATTTTGGAAGGTGTGGATGTGATTGGCGGGAGCAACGGATAGATTAGGTGGTGAAGGGGGGTTGGCGAGAGCGTAACGAACAAGGCAGTGGTATCCCATGGCGGAGAAACCATTTTTCGGAGGGGGGGAATGTGGTTAATGGTTTCAGCCAAGGGGGGTGCGAAAACATGTTGTGGTGGGTACGGGTTTGAAAACTACCCATTTCAGACTCCACCCTCGATGGTAAAGTTTGGATGGTGAGGGGGGGTCGAAACGTCATATAAGTCGTCGAATGTAAAAAGGTGGGCTCGAATGATGTGAGAGGTGGTGGTACTTTATCGTGATGTGATGGGCGTATAGTGGGGGAGGTGAATAAATGAAAATATGAGCGGAGGAGGGATTTTAAGGTAGTGAAACTTTTAGGAATAATAAAATAATGTACCAAACCTCATTTGATATACTGAACCTTAGGATAAAAATTTTATCCCTTTGCCTTTCTTCTGCGCATGAAAATATATTTAACATTCAAATTAGGATAAAACTTTCATGCTTATCTTGAAATCATCATTGTGCTTCTACCTACCCTTTCTCATTTCAATTCTTTTTCTAAGCTAACACTTTCTCTTCTTGCTTTGCAGGGTGGATTTAAACTAGCAGACTCAGATCACCTTTTTTTTTATGAAAATCTACCTTATCCTATCACTTATTTCACCATTGATTCAGATTAAACTGTTGAATCAATTTTATTTCTACCTAGCTACTGATTTACCAAGATTAAGTTGTTTGGTAAATATTTATTCACTAACCTATTCAGCAGAAATTTAAATGTGTTCAATCATGATTAAATTGTATGATTTGAACAAAATTTTAGTCATTTGTGGCATTCAAAAACAATTTGCACACAACATTATTTGATAATAAACTAAAAGAACTAACTTATAAGTAGTGGCATTTAGACTTGCAGCACTTTCCATATTATTTTCTATTTTTTCTTTTGTGGGGTTCTTATTTCTTTTTTTCTTATTCATTTTTTTAACATACCCTCATTTCATTTTTATTTTTCATATATTTTTGGAAACCATTGAAATATTGAAATTATGTACAAAATGAAATTACAAATACAAAATACTCAATCGCCTTGAGATCCTATAATTTATAGGACCCTAACAGTTGCTCCAGCTGGGGATGGCACTTCTCTAAGTGATGTGTCAAGAACATATGATCAATAGCCTTGAGTACACCATGTCTGTGATGTCTTCATCTGATTTCTTTGTTGTTTTAGGATACTTTTGGTAGCTCATCAATCCAGGCTTAGGGCCTTCACTGTGGGCTTCAACCTCTATTAATAAGTTACCCAATAAAAACCATAAAGACTATGATATTTACAATGATGTAAGAAAATTTGTAGGCTAAGAAAAGTAGTGCTTCAACATCCTGCCATTGACAGGACCCCCAGGTATCCCTACTCCATCTAGCTCTTTAAGGAAGAAAGCATTATTTCCCTTGAAAGCATGAACAATGTATGGCCCTTTCCAAAGATTATCAAACTTGTCATGTTTGCCTTTGTCTTCTCTCCTTGAATCCCATCTCAAATCTTGGTCCCCAATGTTAAAGTCATTAGCTTTTGTTGTTCTGTCAAAGATATTTTTAATATTTTCCTGAATAACTTGGGTCATGTTTTATACTTCCTCCCTTCACTGTTGTAGTTGGATAGCTTGATTGATCCTTCTATATATATCATTGGGTTCAGCTTGCACTTGAAGATTTCATCCATTCCATAGACCAATTGGTAAGGTGACATGCTAATTGATTTTTTAGGAGTAATTTTGTTGGTCCAAAGTGCATTGACCAAATTGTTATGCCAAGATTTTTTGTTTTCTTCTAACAACTTTTTGATGATATTCAACAAACTTTTATTTGAGGATTCAACCAACCCATTACCATTAGGATAATAAGTTGTTTAATGTCCCAAAGTAATGTGGTATTTATGGAAAAATTCAACCATCTTCTTAGATTTGAAGGTTGCAGCATTATCAGTGATGAGTTTTCTAGGACAACCAAATCTGGACAGGATATTAGTCTCAAGAAATTTAATAATGAAAACATTAGTGGCAACTCTGGAAGGGGTGGCTTCTATCCATTTGGTAAAGTAGTGAGTGGTTGTAAGAATCCACTTGTGTTGGACAGAGGAAGAGGGATGAATTTCACCAATGAAATCCAATCCTCGTTGCTGGAAAGGGCTTTCAACAGAGATAGGCTTTAATGGAAGGGGAAAAAATTTCTCTTTCCCTAAAAAATATGACATTTATGGCATGAGGTAACTTGTTTGTGAAGATCACAGAAAAGAGTAGGCCAATAGAAACCAAATCTAAGGATTTTATTGGCAGTGGTTTTCCAATAAAGATGTCCACCGCAATCTCCTTCATGGAATTCCTGCATAACTTTTTTTGCATCATCCTTTAACAAGCATTTAATTAAAATACCCCTAGCATCTTTCCAATACAAGACATTATCTTTAATCAAAAATTTAACTGCTTTTAACTTCATAAATCTTGCCTTTGTCTTTGTGAAACCAAGAGGAGCATTTAAATTAAATAAAACATAAAGCAAGTCTCCATACCAAGATGAGTTCAGAAAGGCCTCATCAATTTGTGGAGTCGCCTGTTCCTCTTGATTGTCTAATGAATCAACCAAGTTAATGTCTAAAGCATCGAAATTTGACTCATCTATCAATTTGGCCAGTCCCTGACCTTTGATTAACTTGGTGGGCTTGATTTCTAAGTCATATTCAAGAATGACAACAATCCATTTGCCTCGTTTTGCATCAGGTCCATTCTATTTCAAAATGTCTTTGACCATTGAATTAGGTACATAAGAAATAATATGGGAATGCAAGATATATACTCTAAAATATTTTATTGCTTTAACCAATGCAAAAGCTTGCTTTTCCATAATGTTGTATTTCAAAGATGCATCTCATAAAGCTTTAATAAAGAATGCAATAGGCTACTCAAAACCTTCATCGTTTTACTGTAGTAAGACTGTTGCGATAGTGTGTTCAGAAGCAAAAGGGAATATTATGAAATCTTTTGTAAAATCTGGGCTAATCAACATTGGTGCTTTGTTCAATGCTTATTTAACTAAGTCAAAGGGTTGTGTAGCCTCAATACTCCACTTGATTTCAGAATCCTTTTTAAGCATGTTTGTTATGTTTGTAAGAAGTTCTGCCAGGTTAGAAATAAATCTCCTTAAAAATTGATTTTACCAATAAAAGACTGAAGCTCTTTGATGTTTCTTGGATGACTAACTTTCAATATTCCTTCAATTCTACTAGGATCAATCATAATTCTGTCCTTGGAAATGATGTGACCAAGAATTTTTCCTTCCTCAAGGCCAAACAATGTTTTCTTAGGATTTAGTGAGATGTCGAACCTCCTACATTTTTCAAACACTCTTCTCAGATGTGCTAAATGTTCCTCATCAGTTTTAGAATAGACAGTAATTTCATATAGATAAATCACAATAAAATTGCCAATTTTAGCAGCAAAGGCAATATCCATTGCTCTTTGTAAAGTGGCTCCAACATTCATTAACCCAAAGGGCATTTTCACATACATGAAAGTTCCCCATGGTGCAGTGAAGGCAATTTTATCCTGATCATCGGGATGCACAAAGACTTGGTTATAACCTGAGAAAACATCTAATAAGGAAATTATGCTATACCCACTACCTTTTGCAATATATGATCCATTTTAGGTAAGGGGTAGTTGTCTTTAAGGGATACCTTATTAAGATTTATGAAATCAATACACAATTTGATTTCTCTAAATTTCTTTCTAGTAGGTATAATGTTAGACACCCATTTAGAGTATCTAAGGGGAATTATAATTTTAGCATCATACATCCTTTTCACTTCATTTTCAACCAAAGGCATCAGGACAGGATTTATCCTACGAAGTTTTTGTTTGAATGGTTTTTTAACTTCCTTGATTGGAATTTTATGTTGTATGATACTAGTGTCGTATGCTTTTAGATCCTCATAACTCCACGCAAAGACATCTATGAATTCTTTGAAAAGAGCTATGTATCGTTGTTTTGTGACAATAGGAAGTGATTTGGAGAGTTTTATCATTTTGGGATTCTGCTCACTACCTATATTGCATTCTTCTATGTTTTCCCCTGCAGGTTCCATTTTTGGCTTCTTTGCTACATCATTAAAATAAAAAAGTTCTTCTAATGGAGCTAGACCCCTAGGCATAACATTGTCCTTAAGCTGAAGTACTTCAAATTCCTCCTTTTCTGGATCTATTTCATGCAATTCTAATTTATGTACAACTTTACTGACTAAAATAGTTACATCAGAATCATCAAACTGTTAATCTACACTAACATATTCAACAATCTGATTTTCTACTTCACATCTATGTTAATTTCTTCATACCCATCCTTGGATTGCAAAAAGTTTTCAATTTGCTTGTCACTTCCAAATACCTACCATTATCTCATATTATCGGGTACAGCTGGATGGTGTTTAACTTCCATTGTATATTGTCTGTTGGGATGAACCATTTTGCATATGCTAGCTGGAAAAGCCAAACCATTAGCCAAGACATTCTGATTTCTGGGAATTACAGCAAGATCACATTCTACAAAATTTCCTAGAAAGTCAAGCACAACATTTCTGTAGGCTCTCAACCTAGGATGTCTTGCAGCATATTCTCCTTCGATCTGTTTTAGAATTAATTTAGAATCCCCTTGAATTGCAATTCTTTTAGCACCTAGCCTTTTCAATAATTGCAATACTAAGAGAAGTGCCTCATATTCTGCTATATTATTGGTGCAATGAAAGTCGATTTTATAGTAATGACCCTCTGCATGATTGTTCCCTGAATTGGACACCTGCCCCTGAACCTGCTTTGCTACAAGAGCCATCAAAGCTCATGTTCCAAAAAGGTTTAGTTTCAATGTTTTGTTGCACAATTAGTGTTTGATTTTCATATTTTTCATCAATATCATTTTCTGCTTTAGTATCTTGTGCATCAATGTCTCCATCATTGTAAAGATTGAAAGAGTCTAGGTCAGAATGAACAGAGTAAAGAGGATAGTTATGTGGTTTCTCCTAACTATTGACCATATACTTCATTAAAGTTTCCCTATACAGTCTTCTCTGTTGACCAAACACTGGTATAATGGCATAATTCATGTCCATTTGTAGGGTTCCTTGTAATTTTTCTCCCCATGATTGTGAAAACAACATGCCATAATGTCTGCAACCACTATATCCATCACTAGACTTTTAGCAGGGATTTGGGCTAAAGTAACACATAAGTCTTTGATAAGACCTAGGCATCTAACTTTGCTTGAATCTGAGGAATACAAATCTTTGTATTGTCTAGTGATGTCCAATCCTCGTTTTTCCATGATAGCTTTCGGCATTAAATTATGGGATGCACCTGAATCTAGCATAACATTATGGAGAATTTTGTCATGAATATTCAAACTGACATAAAATGGAGGGACTCCTCCTTCTTGTGGTTTGCCTTCTACTTATGGCCCATATAAGAGTTCAGGTTTATCATCATTCAAATTTACATCATTAGTCTTTTCCCCAATGTTTAATGCTTTCATGACTTGAGTCATGTATGTATTCTTGTTCATTAATTCAACTAAGGGCATAGAAATTTTCAGCTTGGCAAGTTCATTTTCTATGTTGAATGGTGTTTGATTCTTAAGCAGATTTGGAAAAAAAGACTTATTAGAAACTACTTTTGTGGCCAGTTCTGTTTGTTGATTGGTAGAAGGGAGATCAGTTTGAGTAGTTCTAGAAGGAGTATCAATGGTGTTTTTCATAGCAGCTTTTCTTGGCTTCTTTCCAATATTTCTAATGGTTTTCTTAGGAAGATTTTATGTTGTTTTCTTGGAATCAAAATCAGAGACCTTTTTGACAGGATTTTCAGCATTCTTTTTATTGGTAGTATCTTGATTTTTCTTACTTCTAAGACTATACTGCCTATGGACTTCCATTATGGAATTTTTAAATCCTTTTTTGTATTCATCGGACTCTTCAGAATCCATTTCAGTTTGGGCCATAAGAAAAAGCTCTTGCTCCTCTTGAGTGGGGAAAATTGTTTCCTCATCACTTATCCCTAACAAATTTATTTGATTATCATCCAAATCTTCCACAATGTTCCCCTCATCATTTGTGTAATTTTCCTGAAAAGGAGGTTGGACCTACTGGTTTGGTCCCTTTTGTCCTCTTTGTTTAATTTGGGGAACATTCCTTCTAAAATTTTGGTTTCTAGTTTGAGGGACATTTTGGTTCTCTTGCTTGAGACTGATCATTAATGTTCACTCTTTGCATAATTTGATTGACTACCCTGACTAAGCTATCAATCTTATGGTCAACAGCAAAAGTAGAGGGTTCTTCTTTTATAGTTACTCTACGTTCAAACTTCTATTTGGCTTTTTTGGCTAGGATGTTAGCTTCAACTTTAATTGCATTTGTTTGCATTTCTTCCAAATTTGTCGGGTCTCTCTCTAAGTTGATATTCCATGTCTGCATCGAAACCATTTGGAAAATCAATCAGAGCTAGACCAAGGGAGGGCTTGATGTCTTGTGGAATGTCATTGTAAACAGTATTGAATCGTTCACAATATTCTTCCACAGTTTCGTTGGGTTTTATTTTTAGCCTTTTATATTCATTTAGGAGTTGAAGTGGGTTCTTCTTGATCTCCCATCTAGCTAAAAAAATTGATGGAAAGAATCAAGGTTGGCTATACTTCCTACAGGTAAACCCTAAACCATTTCTTGACACCACCTCCTAAGCTTTGGGCAAACAATCTTATTTTAAAATCAGCTTCATCCACTTCTTGGAGATCAAAAACATCATTCATCCTATCCACATGTTGTTGGGAAGTATTAGCACCAGTATTATTAAAGGTCACAATTTTGGATGGATAATTTGTAGGCATAGCATTTAGCTGGCCTGGTAACACCAAGCGTGCATACCTTCCTGCCATAATTGTCCTAGTAGATTGACTTGAGGATGGACCTAATGGAGGTGCAGTTTTGATAACTACAGGGATAGTAAGGATAGTAGTATGAGAAATTAGAGGTAGGGAAGTTGAAATTATGGAATGAGTAGGACTGGGAGGTTGTAAATATACAGATTGGGAAGACAGACTAGACAAAGGGGTTGCTGCAACAGTCAAAGTAGAGAATTCAACAGATTGTTGAATGAAAGCTTCTTCGATAGCTTGCTCCAACACTCAAAACTAGAACTTGTAATTTGTCAAATTGTTGTAAAGATTCAAGATCAGGATCTGTTTCAAGTTCTTGGGTTTGGGCTACATATGGTTGCAGTATGGCTTTATCTATGATAGTTTGACCTACAAAAGCCTCAGACTTTGATCTAAACAAACTTTGTTGGAAAGGCAAATCAAATTCTATGTCTTGTAAAGGTTCAGATTTCTCTAGGAGAGAATTAGACCTTGACAAAGGAATATTCTTAGGGAGAGAATTGAATCTAGACAGAGGACTATTACTACCTTGGCTCTCAGCAAAGCTTCTCCTTCTCACCAATTTCTCAAGGTCATCTACAATTTCAGCAAGATCAAGATCAAGGTGAGATCTAGTGTGAATTCTTTTGGGAGTCAGGGCTAAGAAAAATCATCACACAAAAACGAAATCAGAATCAATGATACAACAGATATGTACAAAATAAAAATCATGTATTTCATAATGATACAGCAATTGCTTACTGAAATATTGATTTTAAACCAGGGAATAATAACGTTTTAGATTAAAATGTATTCTTCCCCAGTATGGTCGCCACTATGTTATCATTCTGTATTTTTGAGGTTGTTGGAGTAAATACATTGGACAATATCAACC
The DNA here is from genome assembly GCA_000404065.3 of Pinus taeda. Lineage (NCBI taxonomy): Eukaryota > Viridiplantae > Streptophyta > Pinopsida > Pinales > Pinaceae > Pinus > Pinus taeda. The sequence goes on along the minus strand of APFE030492622.1, from coordinate 8,502 downwards.
CACTTTTGACACTGGGACCTAGCCCTGCGGACTTAAGAGAGGGATCTCTCTTTATGATTTAACTTGGTTTTTGAATTGATTTTAGGCTAGTTATGATTATGCTTGACTGTTTGTTTGAATTTGGTTGATTGGTTTTGTTGGTTGATCTGATCAAATTATTTACTTTCCATTGGGCTATGGAGTCAAATACGTTGGATTTTGCATTAAATATTTAAAAGAATAATCACAGAGCAAGCTAGTTACATTTACTAGATCCTTAAAGTGAATTATGAAATGGAGAAGAGGTGATTTTAGTAATGATCGAAAAGAATTTAAGAATTTTTCAATCAGACTTGAAAAGGAAAACATACAGATTGTAAAAACAATCCAAATAAGGTGTTCAATTAACAAATCTTGTTTTTCACATTTCTTGTTTTACAATTAGATTTTCAGATGATTATAACGCAGAGAAAAACAATAGGAACAACTGTTACTATAGGAAAAACATCACCAATAAATTGCATCACAAGAATCCTATGAAAGTCTTTGCATTATTAACGCTCCAGCAGCATGGAAAAAGTACAGTGCTCAAAAGAAGTCTTACAATGATCAGGAACCGACCCTCAATACTTCGAACGAATGAAGTATTTAAACAAAATTTCTAAAAAAGATTACAATGAATGCCGCATTGACATGGCAATCTATTATTAATTTAAAACTAACATAATTGAGTAATGTGACCAAAAGAGGCAAATTTGGTGAAGTGATCTAGAGGTATGGCACTATTTTCGCGGAGAACATTTGCTGAGTTGCCACTATTTGAGTGTTGCGCTGGTTGTAGCTGATCTTTTCATTAATCTTGGAATTCACACAGTTTATCACATTGATATTTGTTTGGTCAATTTAGTGTGTCCTAAATTGCTATATAAATTATCAATCTGGGAGTCGTAAACTACTGAAGTGAAGTGCAGTATATATGCAAGATAATCGTTTTCTTATTTCTTTGTCGTTTTGAGTTTTTGCTTTTTTTTTTTATTTATCTTCTTGTTGATTCCCTAATGTGAGATGGTAATTCTAATAATCAAGTATGGACAAAAGTATTCAAGGTAATGGTGGCCTTTAAAATAATTTCCAATCTTCAAAGTGTTCCAAAGGTTTTCAAACTTACAATGATGAAATCAAGATGTGCCTAGATTCTAATTAAACAAAATAATGAACTAGTGACTATGAAACCCAGTATCCTTGCTGTTGTATGAAAAGGAAAAGACTGAACTCAAAGCAATTCAAAAACTCTAAGCAAAGTAAACTAAATCATATCACATCAACTCATTTTTTTACCCCTCACCATTCGACTCGCTCTGGCTATAGGAGGTAATCATAAACAAATTGAGTAATCTGGTATCTAAATTGCATAAAATAAAACTAAGATCAAACTACACATTCATCCTACAATCCCTCACCATTTGACTCGCTCTGGCTATAGGAGGTAACCGAGAATGATATGAGTAATCTAATCACTAACTTGCAAAAGTAAATAAACTAGTATCAAACTATACATTCACACTCAATCCCTCACCATTCGACTCGCTCTGGCTATAGGAGGTAACTGAAAAATGATATGAATAGTCTAACATCTATCTTGCAGAAAAGTAAATGAACAAAGCAAAACTAAAAGAAATAAATAGTGCTGGAATTAGAACTAAGAAAACAAATCAGCAGAAGGACAAGATAATTCCATCATGTCATCAGTCATCAACAAGCTATATGCACTAGCCCGGGCTTTCTATTAGAACCTGAAATGAAAACACTGATCAGTTGACAGCCAATTGAAAGCATAAAAGAAGCTATGGACAGCAAACAACATAAATACCATGAGCAATGTAATATATACAGCAAACATCTATGGCATCAAGAGCATAAATGAAGAAAACATGAAACTATACAGTAACTACAGGACCTTGGTGTACAGGGGCCCTCTGCAACCTCGGCCAATCAGAAATCAATCACGGATTTGAACTCAAAATCAGTGTCTTCTCATATATTGCAATATAGTCATAAAATAAAGACTAAGTCACGGCATGATGGCTCGTAAAAACAGTCAAGATTACATATCATCAACTAGCCTATACGCATATGAAAATGCTTTATTTATATCAGGAAATACATAACTAATTCTTAAGGTCTGCGCTGGTAGACAAACACGTAAAATACCATATTCGGAAATCTAGCAGCATGGTAGCCATGGCAAATAAATCCAAGGAGGGTGGTTTGTTGGATTCGGTTCACGGGAAGTCCCCAGGTGTTAGCACACCTCCTAAATCTCAGGATCTTGCCACGCAATCCTCCTCGTGATGAAAAACAGAGTCCTGCCACCGCAAAACTCCTAGTGTTGACCATCGTTTGACTGGCTTTGACCGCGGGTTTCTGTGAGTGATTCAGCTGAACCAGGGGACAGGTTCCATGTCCACATCATTTGTAGCTTGCCCATGTGGACGGATTCTTCAGTAGACACCTGTAGCATAGACTTTAACAAAAAGGCTGCGGAAAGTGACAAGATTCCGTAGCTGACTGAGCAAAAATCTAAATCAAACAGCAGTCACAAGACATAGTTAGGAAACCATTTATATACTCTTTTTAAACTAATATGCAATGATTTGATAGCTTGTAGGTTCAGGTAACTGGAGAAAAAGGATAAAAAGGTATGTAGGGAAGATGTAAGTTTGGGACTCAACATACCCCCACTGTGAAGGTGTTGCATGTCCTCATGCAACCAAAATTTTAGTCATCTCCCCTTAGTCTATGTATTTTGAAGCCTCTGCTAGTACATCCAGTCCTCTCCTCTTTTTTCTTGGTGCTACCACCATCCTGGGTTTCCTTATCAAACATCTGAACTTGAGATTGATTAATTCCCTGCTCAACTTTCTGCACTTCTTCTTTAGTTTCTTGTTCTTTTTCTGCTACAGACCCATATGTAACATAGTACTATCATGAATAATTTTATCCACTTTGCTTTGCTCCTTTAATGCCTCATTTTCTTATTTAATGTGCCTGTTTAAAACATCCAATTCAAACACTTCTTGTTTCAAAGATTGAACTTGTGCATCTTGTGTTATGTGAGGCAGAATAGATGGTGTGCTCGGGCCTGCAGCTATCTTCTCTAAAGATTCGAGGTAATCATATACCTCTTGCTGTTTTGGATCGATTTCAGGTGTTTTCCTTGGGCTGGCTTCAAAGTCTTGTTGAGGAGGAGGATTGTCTTCTAGTTCTGGCCGAGAAGGGCTTACATCAACATCTGAAGGGCTGGCTTCAATATTTGGCAGAAGATGAGGTGGACTATAGCCAGCTCGAGGTTTTTTAGGTGTTTCCCCACCCAAGTCGATGAAGTGGGGTCCTTTTACTTGTATTTTCCTCCACTTTCCTTTGAGTCTGTCGCTTCTTCTTAAGTATTGTGGGCTAGTACTTTCTTCTTCACTTTCTTCTTCCATGATTTGTTTCCCTTTTTCTTCCTTCTTAGTTGTGGCAGCTTGCTTTCAAAGATGCACTAGTCTCTCAGATAACACTTGATAGTCTTCCTCTATAGATGGTTCTAGTGATTGGTAAACATCTTCTAAGTTCCTTTTCCCTTCAATTTTCTCTGCTTTCTATCCTAGTTCTTTCCTCCTTCTCTTTTTGACCAATTTCTTTAGTTTTACAAATAGGAGAGTCTTGGATTATGGCACTTTTTCCTTTTCTCCTACTTCTTCTCGGTGCCTTTGGTGTACTGCTTCTAGGTGCCTTAGATTGCTCTTGAAAATAGTTTCTCCTTAGAAATTGTTCCCAAGTATCTTTCTTTTTCTTCAATTGATCTTCAACTAGAATCCTCACGAGTCCATGATGATATAAATGAGGTTCTATGTCCCCTATGTTCTTTTGGACTACGGTGCTCATCTTTTTCAAACTCAACAATAAGAAATAAGGCATATTAAGAGTTTGTTTCTCTAAAAAGTTCATAAATACCCTAGTATGATACATGTACATCATCCCAAATCGATCTTCACAAGTGATAAAGTTTTGAATGATTAATAGTAAGCTGGCCCATTCTTCTTTTAATGCATGAACAGGAATCCCTCTTGTGAATACAGTAATGTCCATACCTGGGTTATGCAGTATAATTCTCCATGCCTGCTCATCCAAACTTTTGTTTTTAAACCAACGCTCACCTTCCTGGGGCAAATCTGTAGCAGCTGCAATTGAGGCTTCAATGACCATGAACTTCAGGTCTCCAATCTCCACCACCTGGTCATTGAAATACCTTGCAAAGGCTTTCGTTACTTCCTTATTATGGCCCTTAAATTTCTGAATGAAACAGAGCCATTTAGCTTTCTTCAGCAATTCTTTTGCCTGAGGGTACCCTTCTAAAAACTTAAGCCCTTCCGGCTCTGCCCTCAGTAACCGTCCCATCTTTTCGTTTGTTTAAAATTCACTCTAGAATTCAACTGCGTATGAGGCTTTTATCAGAGGTAAGACGGCTATGTTGCAAGGTTTGTGGAAGAACAATGGCCGAAAATGGAAGATGGATACGGGAATCGGGGTGTTCAGGAACTGTAAGCAGAAACAGAGGATGAGCAGTCAAGATGAGTTCACAAAATGAAATGGAGACATATGCTAATGAGGTGCAGCCTTAACACAAGTGAAGTGGAGTCGGAATTTTTGAACTGAACGGCTGCGTGAGAGACGTTACACGTTGATAAAATGGTTGCACAAAGTACTGTGGAGAGGAGCCATATTTACATAGGTCACATCTCATGAGTACAAGTGGAGTGTGGAAGTGCAGTCATCTATAAGTTGAACCCGAAAAATAATCATGAGACCGTTTAGGGAGTAAATGTATGGTTTATGGAGTAAGGTCGTGGAATGGTAATGGAGCTATCATATCAATCATTGCACATAGTGAGCTTTAAGGTTCAATAACTATGCAAAATTGTGCCTTTAATTGCTATTTGAAAGAAATTTTTTCCCATACCTTGGAATCCTTGTCTTTGTTGTCCATTAGCCCTTACTCAATTGCTCCTTATTGATGTCTGTAGATGCTCCATGTACATGTCTTCATAGCATATGCTTAGTTATACCTGCATTTTCATTTTTATTGCACTAACATCTTGACTGTAAATTTGAAAAACAGAGTGGTGGCTGCGGAAACTGCTTCTGGCTGCGGAAACTGATTCCAGCTGCGGAAACTGATTCCAGCTGCGGAAACTTGGCACAACAACCACTTAGCTAAGTAGAGATAGTTAGACAATAACTATATGAATGGAAATGATCATGAAAAAAAAACTTTTATTGATGAAATGAAATGGATGAGATGGAGTGAAATGAAGTGAGTGGAGTGAAAATGGGAATGAAATGGAGTGGGATGAAGTGAGTGGAGTGAAATGGAAATGAGAAATAAAGAAAGATTTTTTATTTTTTTTGGAAAATATAGAGTGTCAGGTGTCCTTGATTTTCACTCTACATTTTCTGTATAAGACTGCCAATCAGAAATTGGTTTTCAGGCTTATACAAATTTATTTATTTATTTATTTAACAGAAAAGAACAAAGGCTAGGTTGGTGGGGAAGAAGGATTCTTCTTCACCAACCTTATTGCAGAATTCTCTTGAAACATTTTGACAAATTCTTCTTTTGAGAGTGGCTTATGATAAATCTTTAATTTGTGGCCATTCACAATAAGAGGAGCTTGAAATTCATCAATGGTCTTGATTCTTACCACTCCATTGTTAAAGACTTTGTCGATCTCATATGGCCCAAGCCAATGAGTCTGAAATTTTCCTTTGAAGTCTTTAAACTTAGAATCAAATAGTAATGCCCAATCTCCCTCTTGAAACTTTTTCTCTTTGATATATATGTCATGCCACTTAGCTCTTTGATGTTGAACTAGATCAGTTCTTAGAATTGCTTCTTGTCTAATCTCATCTAGTTCATTCAACTGCTCCATTCTATGTTTTTGGGCTTCTGATAGGTCCATCCCCAACTAAACTGCCATCTTGAAAGTTTTGACTTGAAATTCAATGGGGAGTAGGACTTCTTTCCCATAAACAAGTTCATAAGGAGAATGTCCTATTGTATTCCTCCATGTAGTTCTGTAGGCCCATAAGGCTTTAGGAAGCCTTTCAGCCCAATCTCTTCTATGTAGATGAACAATTTTGGTGATGATACTTTCAATGACTTTGTTTGTAGACTTCACTTGGCCATTTGCTTGCGGATGGTAAGGAGTAGATTTCATGTGCTTGATCTTGTATTCTTCCATCAGCTTCTCCATCATGTTGGATGTAAATTGACTTCCCTGATCTGTCACAATTTCTCTTGGGACACCAAAGCGAGTAAAAATATCCTCA
>APFE030492621.1:27423-46240 GCA_000404065.3 Pinus taeda | reverse complement strand
TTTTGCTTGCATCATAGAATAAGCTTGCATTTAGAGTAAATTATACATTCTGTTAAGTCCTCTCATCAAAGAGGCAAAAATTTAGTTGTGGTTTGGCTGAACCCAAATCAGCTTAAGGGTCATTCTCTTGCCTGATCAGCAAGAAGAAGTGATCTGATGTCCCTGTCTATTGGTAGTTAAAGATACATTATAAACCAATAGCAATGGGGAGAAGGTAACTGGACCTAGATGAACAGTCGGAGCCACCACACCAAACGGAAAAGGAGCTTCTTTTAAGGTCCGGACTTGGTGGTTATCCCCCAATGTTGTTGCAGCGATTTTCGAGGCATCAACAGACCCCTCCATCGGATTCAGACAAGGAGATCTGTTCATCAGCCCAGCATAGTTTGCAAGTCTTACCATCGCAGCAGGATCATCTTGGATGGGTCAAAGTTGGTAAAAAGAAAGGAAAAAGGGGTCGAATTGAGGATTCCACCCAAGTTGGGTAGAATCCTTAGTAGGGATTTTGTCTCTTTGTTCGTCTGGTTGCTTCTTGTTAAGCACTGCTCTCTTCTTGTCTACTCCTCGAAGCCGAGGTGGATAGTCTATCCTTTCCGGTGGCCCGTTTTCTTTGGGGTTCTGTAGGAGGACCTTTAGTCAAGTTGTTGTGTTCTTAGCAGAGCTTCGGGCTTTAGTCTGCCTGGGCAGTCCTTTTGTACAATATGTTTTGTTTTCTTAATACAAAAAGCTGACTTACACAAAAAATATCAAGCTCCTACGAAGCAAAAAAATGTGTGTAGTCTTTCTAAATTTTTGCATAAGTTTGGTTTGAAAAATTAGTTTGAAGGAATTCAATGGGCATAGTGAAGCATAGTTATCATTAATTGATGCCTCGAAGAAATAAAATGGAAAAACCTAATAAGCAACCTGAAAGCTTTAGCATGACTCATGAAGAAGACGAAGAAAAGAAACATGATATATCAAAATTACGAGACCAAGTGCAACAAATTTCACTCTCACAAAAAGTAACAGAAGCTAAGATGGATCATTTAAAGAAATGCATGGAAGCTAATATGGATGGTTTAAAGAATGGCATGGAAGCTAAGATGAATGGCGTGGAAGCTAAGATGGATGGTTTAGAAGTAAACATTGAAGATTTGAAGAAAGACATGGAAGGTTTGAAAGGAGGTTTGACAAAGTTACTACAAGAAATGCTTCCTAATGGTGAAAAGGTAGTAGAGGAAACTCATAATGAGAACAAAATAAATACTAGTCATGATTTCATAGACTCTAACATTGAATTGAAGATCCACCATGTTCCAAATATCGATATGAGGAAGTTTGATGGAAAGGATCTCATAACATGGATACTACAAATGAAGCAATATTTCGATCTCCATAATGTGTAAAACACACAAAAGATACACATTGTGACTTTATATTTGGAACCCAATTAGTTTGTATGGTATTGATGGCTTTGCTCTCGTAAACAAATTGTCACTTGGGCAATTTTTTCGAAAGAAATGATAGCCCATTATGAGGATACAAAAAGCAACACCTTTTTTAGCCAATTGATAAATCTCAATTAAAAGGGTTCAATGGTGGAGCATATTAAGGACTTCAAAAAATTGAATATAAGGGTAAAATATATTCCAGAAGAGCATAGGATTGATGTGTTCATAGGGGCTTTAAAGGATAACATCCAACATGATGTTCGCCTTTGGGAACCTGATTCATTAGAGAAGGCATTCAGGTTGGCAAGAAAAATTGAAAGCAAAATTATGGCAATAAGGAAACCTACCAATCACAACTATAAAGATGGAAGTGTTATTGCCCCTAGCCTTCCACAACCTACAAGGTTGACACCACAAAAATTGGAAGAAAAAAGAGAATGACTTTGTTACAGTTGTGATAAAAAATACACTAAAGGTCATAAGTGTGACGAGAAGAAATTATTTTACATAGATTCTGAAGAGGAACAAGAAAAGGAACAAGAAACATCAAAAGAAGAGGACACACATTAAGAACAAACCCTAGAGAAAGAAGAAATGAATCTCGCCATATATTGTAATGCATTGGTCAGAATTACCACTCTTCAAACTATCAAGATAGAAGCGCGTTGATTGATTCGAGTAATACACATAATTTTATTAATTGTAAGATAGCGAAGGAATTGAATTGCTTCCTATATCTAGCAACAAATTGTTAAGTGATGGTTGCAAATGGAGGAACCATAAACAACTTTGGAAAGTGCCATAATATCAAGCTATCCATGGGAGAATATGTGTTAAATAGTCCAATGCTTTCCATTCTAATGGGTGGTGTTGATGTTGTACTAGGAGTCCAATGGCTACAATCATTGGGTACGATAGCTTTTATTTTTTGAGAACTTTTCGTGAATTTTTTTCAGAAGGAAAGGAATTTGAATTAAGGGGTATTGCAAGGAAATCAGGAAAGATAATCAACTCTAACGGAATGACAAATCTTCTAAAGAAATAACAACGTGGCGTAATTGCACAATTATGTTCGCTATAGGTTCCCACATCAAAGTCATATATTTATCCAGATCTCCAAAAAGTCTTGGAAAATCATTCCAATGTATTTGAGACTCCCAAAGGCCTCCCACCTATTTGTGATCATGATCATGCTATTCATTTGATTCCAGGAAGTGTTCCTCCAAACATTAGGCCTTACAGATATCCCTATGCCCAAAGGAGTGAAAATGAATGTATGGTTGTAGAAATGCTAGAGGCTGATATAATTCAACCTAGTCAAAGTTCTTTCTCTGCTCTAGTAGTATTGGTGCACAAGAAGGATGGATCATGGCACATGTGTTAGAATTATAGGGAGCTCAACAAGCTCACTATTAAAGATAAATTTTCAATTCTTGTCATTGATGAATTATTGGATGAATTGCATGGAGCAATTTACTTCACCAAGTTGGACCTTCATGCAAGATATCATCAAATCAAAAATGAAGGCTGAAGACATTCTGAAAACAACATTTAGGACTCATGAGGGTCATTTTGAATTTTTGTCATGCCTTTTGGCCTTACCAATGCACCTTCTACATTTCAAGGTTTGATGAATTCCATTTTCAAACACTTCCTTGGAAAATTTGTGTTTGTATTTTTTGATGATATAATAATCTACAACAAGTCTTGGAAGGATCATGTTAAACATGTTGATAGAGTGCTCAAACTATTGGAGGAGAAACAATTATTTGCAAAACCTCCAAATGTTTCTTTGGAGTACAAGAGGTGGAATATTTGGTTCATATTGTATGTCAAGAAGGTGTTAAGGTGGGCCCTAGAAAAATTAAATCCATTAAGGAATGGAAAATCCCCACATCCATAAAGCATCTACGAAGATTTCTTGGGTTGACAGGGTATTATTTCAAGTTTGTTAATAATTATGGGAGAATAGCATCACCTCGAACAACATTGTTGAATAAAATGCATTTTCTTGGACTCCAGAAGAAACGAAAGCCTTTGAACATCTTAAAGAGGTAATGTGCCAAGCATGGGTCTTAGCTATGCCAGAATTCACAAAAACATTTATTGTGGAATGTGATGCTTCAGGAAGTGGAATTGGTGATGTTTTAATGCCAAAAGAAAGACCCATTTCTTTTCAAAGTTGTCCAATCAAAGTATTTTCACAAAGCTACTTATGAGAAGGAAAGGTTGGAAATACTACATGCACTTAAGAAATGGTGACCTTACCTAATGGGAAGACACTTCAAGGTAAAAATGGATCATGATAGTCTTAAATACTTTTTAGAACAAAGATTATCTTCAGAAGAGTAGAAAAAAATGGCTGACAAAGATCTTGGGTTATGACTTTGAAATCATCTACAAAAAAGGGAAGCAAAATGTTGTTGCAGATGCACTCTCAAGCAAGGATGAGGAAGTGGAAGCATTGCTTTGTGCCATTTCTATTATCTAACCAGATTGAATAAATGAAGCAAGGGATGAATGGAATAATGACGAAGAAGTGTGGGAAATCATTCAAAAGTTGCAGCAATATCCCAGTACATCTAATACATTTAGTTGGAAAAATGATTCATTATGTTACAAAGATCGCTTATACATCTGTAAGAATTCCCAACTGAAACAAAATACTATTTTGGAATTTCACACATGTCCCTTAGGAGGGTATTCAGGTTTTTTAAATACTTACCACAAGGTGAAGAAGCAATTTTTTTGGGATGGCCTTAAATATGATATTCAAAAGTTTGTGGTGGAATGTTTGGTTTGCCAACAAAATAAAGTTGAGACAATTAAGACCCCAAGTCTATTACAACCTTTATCCATTCCAATTCAATGTTGGGAGGAGGTTTCAATAGATTTTATCACAGGTTTACCCAAGTCCAAAGAAAAGAGTGTCGCCATTGTGGTAGTTGATAGACTTACCAAGTATGCACACTTTTGTGCATTATATCATCCATTTAAAGCTAGTACAATTGCTACTGTATTTATGGAAACAATACAAAAGCTACATGGAAACCCAAAGATTATTGTAAGTGACAAAGATCCTATTTTCACTGGAAATTTTTGGACATAGTTATTTTCTTTTCTTAGTACTCAGTTAACTCATAGCTCATCTTATCATCCTCAATCTGATGGGAAAATTGAGATAGTGAACAAATGTTTGGAAGGATATCTTCGTTTCTTTGTATCTGATAAACATACACAATGGGTCAAATGGTTGCCTTTGGCAGAATGCTGGTATAATACTTCCTTCCATACTACAACAAAAATAACCCCATTTATGGCACTTTATTGATATCATCCACTGTCCATCACATCATATTTAAGAGAAAATTCTAAGGTTCAAGCAGCGGAAGATCACATTGAGCATCAAGAAAAATTTCTCCAACTCTTAAAGGATAACCTGAGTTTGGCACAGAATAGAATGAAACAACAGGCATATCAACATCTTAGCGAAAGAAGTTTTGATGTCGGTGACTGCGTATTTCTACGACTACGACCATACAAAAAAATGTCCCTCAAGCAAGCTAAGAAGGATAATAAATTATCACCAAAATATTATGGTTTGTACATGGTGTTGCAAAAGATTGGTACTATGGCATACAAATTGGAACTTCCTGCATCTTCCCGAGTGCACCCAGTTTTCCATGTATCATGCTTAAAGAAGGTTATAGGTGAAAAGATCCCAGTTCAAACAATATTGCTAGAACTTGAAGAGGAAGGAAAAATCATATTGGAACCTAAATCAATCACCGAAACAAGAAATCGACAGCTGTGAAATTGATCAATTTCAGAGTATCTCATCAAGTGGAATAATTTACCCACTAAATATTCCACATGGGAGGATGAAAATTTTATGCAGAAGCATCCATAACTACTCAAGCATTAAGGACAATTTTTTTTTGAAGGAGAGAGGCATGTTAGGTCCCTATAATACTAGTGCATTCCCTTATTATTATTGTCATTGTAGCCCCTTATTGTTATTGTTGTGCCCCATAGAAGCTCACTATTGTTATTGTTGTTCCATAACATTATTATTGTTATGTTGACTCCGATTATATTGTGACCCCTTAGACTCCTATATATAGAAAGGATGTCTTCTCATTTGTATCATCCAAGAATTGTTCATTTGTGTAATGTAAAGGAGGCTGCCCCCTCGAAGAGGTTGATTTTGAAGTCGTTGATCTATCTTTTCTTCTATTTTGTGAGTTGGTTGCATAATACAAAATCTTTGACATACTTCTTAAGTAATGACACATGGAAAACATCATGGAATTTAACTATTGAAGGCAATGCAGTTAGATAGACCATTGGTTTATTCACTTCAATAATCTTGAAAGGTCCAAAAAATCAAGGTGTCATCTTAGCATGCGATCCAATCCACAAGGAGATCTTCTTGCAATTAATGCACAAATACACCTATTCCCCGACCTGAAACTCCTTAAACAACTTGTTCTAGTCTGCATAACTTTTCTTCTTGTCCCGTGTTGTCTTTAGATTCTTCTTGCTACCCCACATTTCATGTTCCATCTCTACCAAAATATCTGGTCCAATCAACAACCTATTAATTGGATCACTCCAACTGATGGGAGTATTACAACTTTGACCATACAATGCCTCAAACGGAATCATCCTCAAAGATTCTTGATACCCATTGTTGTAAGTGAACTCAACCAGTGGAAGATATTCCTCCCATTTCCATTGTTAATGAATCACATACATCCTCAACATGTCCTCCAATATCTTTTTGACCCTCTCTGTCTGTCCATCTATCTGTGGATGATAAGATGTACTAAAGGCCAAATATTTCCCTAAACCTAGAAACAACTCCTTCCAAAACTTGGAAGTGAACTTAGCATCTCTCTTTGATACAATCTTCTTTAGAACACCATGCAATCTCACTACATCTCTGATGAAGACTTGTGCTACATCACTAGAATAGTAAGTAGACTTCACAGAATGAAGTGTGCTACCATGGTCAACCTTTCCACCACAACCATGATGGAATCATGCTATCTAGATGTCCTCGGAATACCTGTGATGAAATCCATGGAAATGACCTCCTGTTTCCACTATGGAATCAAAATTGGTTGTAGCATTTCACCTCGATGCTTACACTTTGCCTTTACCTATAGACAGTCCAAGCATCTAACCACAAACTCTGCCACTTCCTTCTTTAGATTCAACCAATAATTAAAATTCTTTACCGCTGCCAATGTCTTTTGATATCCTTGGTGACCTAAGTATGGTTTCACATTAAACTCTCTCAAGATAGTCTTCTTCACCTCACCACTCTCTAGCACATATATCTTATCCTTGAATATGATCAGGTCATCTAATGTGAGATGATAGTCCACATCCTAATTGCCTGTACCTTGTTGTAATATGCGCATAAACTCCACGTACCTTCCATCCTACTGAGTGTAACACCCTCCTCCCACATCTACCTAAGAAATTGGCCAGCCTAGGTAAACATGCAACGAGAGACCATCATGATATAATTTTACCTCCTAAGTCACCTTAAGGAAGTGGAACTGATGGAAACACACCATATAGACATCCAACATCATCAAGATAACCCTCAAAAGACAAGTCAGCCACTCAGACAAACTGTCTCTCGATCCCACTATTGTTTTAGGTCTCTTGGGAAATAGTCCCTCTCATGCTATGGGCAAGGGAGTGACCAACAGCCTAAATTCACTCTCACAGGCCTGGCTGCCAATGATTGTGGAACAAAATTGTCAGTATTGTGCCAACGACTCTAGGATTTGAGCCACTTTTTTGGGCCCAGAGCCTAGGTCACTGCCTAGAACTGATCCATCTCTTCAAATCATTAAAGTAACAGGGAAATGGAAGTACTAAAGAAAATACTTGTTCAAGACCTTAATTGGATCCCTACTAGCCATGACAGGCATTTTGTCAAACATATCATCGACATGTAACCTATAGGTGTAAACAACAAAATCAAGTGTAGGGGTCTCATACTTATCTGAGAATCACTACGAACTATTGTTTCCTTATGCCATTTGTTGCATTGTCGTCTATTAGGTCATAGACACATTATCCATTCACATACAAGTAAAAACATGCTGAAATCCATACATAACTGATGTCATAAAATGTGCATATAACCAACATAATAGGAACATAAATATAATAGACATATCAACCATCAAATCGATAAATACATTAGTACCTTTATGCTTTAAAATCAAGGGAATGGATTTCTCATTAATGAATGAAATGAACCAACGAGAGTTGGGACTACCACGTTCCACCCGATCGTAGAATGGTTGAGACAAATCTCTCTTCATTCATTCACCCCCCTGCCATGTTCCAAGAATGAATGTGGGATCTCATATAACACATCAATCAAGACTCATCCAGTGCTTCCAGAGGCCATCCACCTCAACCCATCAAATAGTGATTCCACCTCATGGTTGGACATCACCAAAATAATCATCAGATTGGTATCCATCCAAGTCTTCCAGGGCTTCAAGAGCGTTTTTCCAACCAAGGCTTCCAAAACTAAAAACTCAACCCACAACTTATACAGGGCTTCTAGAGCATTTGTACAACTAACGCTTCCAGGACTAGTAGCTCAACCCACCAAGGGCTTCCAGAGCGTTTTTCCAACCAAGGCTTCTAGGATTAGTAACTCAACCCAAGTTGCTACAAGGCTTACAAAGTGTTTGTTCAACCAGGGCTTCCAGGACTAATAACTTAACCCAGGCTAAGGAAAAATGAGAACCAACCAAAACAAAATAATGAAAGTAAACCCACAATAACCACCACTATCGATCTAGGCAATCATCCATGCCAATGACAGATCACAACCAAGAAACCACATGCATATGTCATGCATGCCAAAACTAGTGAAGAAATAATACATGCAACTCGATGCCTGCAAGAAAATATGATGTAGCTGCTAGGGTCATTCTCTTCTTTCACTTTCCTACTCTTCCTTTGCCTTCTTGCTGCAAAATTCCAAGTATGCCACACCCTCCAAGAGTGCTCCAAGAAAACTCTAAGTATCCAAGAGTATGAGAGAGAGAGAGAAATAATAATGAGAGAGAGCTCCAACACTAAACTGAAAAAAGGTTACCAGCTGATCCTTAGAAGCCTTTTTATGAATGAGGTCTCTAATTTCTTCATTTTCCATTATTTTCCTTCATTTTCCTCCTCACATGCAACCCACAACCTTTCACCTCCTTTTTCTCCTAATTTCCATTATTGTCGTAGATAAATGTGCCAAAATGCCTTTTAATGCCTTAGCCATTACCTTTTCAATTTCCTTAGCCATAAAGAACCAAATGAACACCCCCTAGGATGTCTTGCCAAACATTCATCTTAGAATAACTGTCCCATTCATCCATGGTTATTGTTTTTAAAAGTTATTACATGGAATTTTCACTAGGGCTATTACAGTACCCTCCCCCTTGGGGGACACCATCCTTAGTGTTCAATCACACATATACCTCAACAACTTGCTGAAAGAAGACATAATTCTCTTGGAGCTTTATAACATATCTCGATGCAGTATTTACAATGAAATATTTGCTCAAGAGAAAAACATCATGACAACATGACAACATATTGCATAATGGAGCTTTATAACACAGCTCAATATGTTATTTACAATGATCATCCTACTGAGTGCCAACTCATATGACACCATAACATCATGATAACATAACCACATGATAGCATAATAACATAACAACCATAATGCATAGTGGAGCTTTACAATACAACTCATTACGGTATTTACATCCATACACGGGTGTACGTATAAAAACATCATCAAAATCTATATACCAAAACATATGCCAAATCATATATCAACCATATACTAACATAATATCTAAGCATATGTATCAAAACATGATATAACATATATCAACCATCATAAATCATATATCGGTCACCATAAAGCATATACTAAACCAACATAAAACAAAGATTAAACCACCATGAAGCATATACTAAGCCATCATAAGCAAATACTAAACCACCATAAATAAACTACCAACCACCATAAGCAATCACCAATCCACCATATCAAAGTTTCTTTGCCTTGACTGGAAAAAAAGGAAGGATACATGGCCTGCATATGATCTAACATCTCCCATTTAGCTTCATCGGGCCCATAGTGCTTCCATTACACTTTAACTTGCTCTATTGCTTGGTTCCAGAGCATGAGAACCTTTTTATGCAATATACAATGAGGGTCCGCCTCAAATTCTCCATCTAGTGCCACCTGCAATACATACCAGTCAATCACATGATCAACATCTTTAACATACTTCTTAATTAATGAGACATGGAAAACATCATGGACTTTCATTGTCAAAGGTAGTGCAAGTTGATAGGCTATTGGCCCAATCCGCTCAATAATACTGAAGGGTCCATAAAAATATGGTGCCAACTTGGCACATGATCCAATCCACAAGAAGATCTTCATTAGTTTTATGCGCAAGTACACCTATTCCCCAATCTAGAACTCCTTGAACAACCTATTCCTATATGCATAATTATTATTCCTATCCTATTCTACCTTGAGATCCTTCTTGATCACTTACATCTCATGTTCCATGTATGTTAACATATCTATTCCAATCAATACCCTGCTAACCAGATCACTCCAACTAATGGGAGTGTTACAACTCTATCCATACAATGCCTCAAAAGGACTCATCCTTAGTGACTCCTGATAACTGTTGCTGTATGAAAACTCAAAGGGAGATACTCTTCCCATTTGCACTACTGATGCGTCACATACATCCTCAACATGTCCTCTAATATCTTGTTGACCCTCTCCATTTGTCCAATTGTCTGTGGGTGATAAGTTGTGTTGAAGGCCAACTTTGTGCCAAAACTTGCAAATAACTCCTTCCTAAACTTGGAATAAAACTTTGCATCCCTATCTGATACAATATTCTTTGGAACACCATGTAGTCTAACCACGTCTCGGATGAATACCTGTGCCACATCACTAGCTGAGAATGTAGACTTTATGGGAATGAATTGTGTAACCTTTGTTAACATGTCCATAATGACCATGATGGAATCATGTTGTTTCAATGTCTTCGACAACCCTGTGATGAAATCCATGGAAATGACCTCCCATTTCCACTATGGATTCGCGATTGGCTGTAGCAGTCCACCTGGATGTTTGCACTCTGCTTTCACTTGCTGATAGTTGAAACATCTAGCCACAAACTCTGCTACATCCCTCTTCACATTCAACCAATAGTAATATATCTTCACCACTGTGAGTTTCTTATAATACGGTTTCACATGAAACTCCCTCAAGGCCACCTTCTTGAGCTCATTGCTGTCGAGTACATATATCATGTCTCGAAACATAACCAATCCATATGTTGTAAGACAATAGTCCTTGCCCTGTGCACCTGCACTTGTACCTGTACATGTACTTGTACCTATACATGTACTACCACATGTACCTATACCACTACATGTACCTATACCTATACCTATACCATGACCTGTACCCGTACTTGTACTATCACCTGCTGCAACATGTGCACAATCTCCATATATCTGACATCCTGTTATCCTACCCACAAGATCTTGTCCTATAAATTTGTTCCATAAGAGCTCATAGCTACTAAGTGATTCACCTGTACCTACCTACTAAGAGCATCTGAAATCAAACTCACTGATCATGGCCAACCATCTAGCCTACCTGGCATTCCAATTCAGCTGGTCAAACAAATACCTCAACCCAATGTGATCACTCATAAGCACAAACCACCTGCTAAGAAGATAGTGCCTCCACATCTTCAGTGCATGGGATATTTATGCTCATTCTCATTTAGTTTCCAAAACTCATAACATACCATCTGTCCATCTTGCATAAGGACTCCACTAAGCCTTCTCTTGCAAGCATCTGTAAATACTACAAACTCTTTGTCTGGATCTGCAATTTGTAGTATTGGTGCATGTGTTAGAAACTTCTTAAGCTTCTAAAATCTAGTCTCCAACTCTTTAGTCCATTTGAACTTCTTACCTTTTCTTTGCAATCATTAATAGGATAAGCAATCTGCAAGAAGTTCCTGATGAACCTCCTATAATAGCTTGCTAGACCAATGAAAGATCTCACCTCATCCACACTCTTAGGGGCTACCCACTCCATGATGGCCCTTATCTTCTTTGTATCTACTGCAATACGCTCCTTGGAGACAACATGTCCCAAGTAGTGTACCTTTTTCTAAAAGAAAGTACATTTTCTAAGCTTAGCATATAATTGATGCTCTCTTAGCAAAGTCAAATCTGTTGCTAAGTGCTCGGCATGCTCTGCCTCATTTTTAGATTAAACCAGTATATGATCAATAAACACAATAACGAACTTATCCAAATATGGATGCAACACACTATTCATCAAACACATGAATGTAGTTGGAGCATTCATTAAGCCAAATGGAACAACAACAAACTCATAATGCCCATACCTGGTCCTGAACACAGTCTTGTATATGTCCTCCTCTTTGATGCGTACCTAATGGTATCCAGATCTCACGTCAATCTTCGAGAACACTGTTTCCCCCTTCAATTGATTGAACAAGTCATCAATCCTTGGCAAAGGGTATCTATTCTTGATATTCACTTTGTCCAACTGCTTGTAATCAATGCATAATATGAGGATACCATATTTCTTCTTCACAAACAAGACCGGTGCGCCCCAAGGTGATACACTTGGCCTAATGTACCCCTTTTCCAACATTTCCTCCAGCTGCAACTTTAACTCAACCAACTCATGTGTGCTCATCCTGTAAGGTGCTTTCGATGCTGGAGCTGCCCCTGGCACTAGCTCAATAGAAATGTCTACCTCCCTATGAGGTGGTAACTCTGTAATGTCCTAAGGAAATACATCCCTAAACTGTTGTAAAACCAGGTACTTGTTCAACAAATCTGCATCCTCAACCTCCTTACCCTTATCACTAGAAATATGTATTGCAAATAGCTTGCACCCTTTCCTACGACTATGCTTTGCTTGCATAGCTGTCACCATCCTAACTGATGTGGCTTTCTTCTTACCTTGCAAGACTCTCGGTTCTCCATTGTCATCAACACATTTGATGGACATGTCATAGTAGTCAACCTTGGTTCTATGTAGAAACAAGAAATCCATGCCTAATAACATAATGTATGAACCCAACGGTAAAAAATTCAAATGTGTTGCAATAGGCATACCATTTAAGTCAAATGCAGGAGATCTTACCCAATGATGAACTCGCTTCTTGGTACCTTTATCCAACTGCACTAACCAAGACTCTATGTGAAATTCCTTACTCAAACCACACTTATCCACAACGTCAGGACTAATATAGCTATAATTATATCTAGGGTCAATCAAAATAGAAATAAATTGATCACAGAGCTTACCATCCATCTCAGTGATAAATGCTTGATGTTTTGCCTCCATGTTGTCCATGACTGCATAGATATGAGGAATACTCTGGCCAACATCTCTGACATTCTATGCCTCCTGTGAACTATATCTTTGGGGTATACCACCCTGATTCTACAGAAAATCTCTCCCGCGATGATCTTTGCCACAAGTCCAACACTCTATAAGCTTTCAACCTCCATTTGTGTTCTTCTCTTCAGCTCAATGTCCCTGTCCTCTATTTGATGCATTGAACCTCTTAGGTGGTGCAACATTATCCTTGTTATTTGTACCCTATGGCCTTGCTTGCTTTTTATCCCATTTTACTTTTTACTTTAGATTACCTCTCTAGTCTAGCTTAGTCTCAGTTCTACACTTTGATTGTTCATTGCAATGCCTTAGCTTTCGAATGGCCTCCTCTAATGATCTAGGCTCATTGAATTCAATCTTGTCTTTGAATGCAACTGATAGTCCACTAATGAATCTTTGAATCTTAGCCTTCTCCTTCTTGTCGTAAGGCACATACCTCAACAGTTCCAAGAACTTACTAGTGTATTTATCACCTATCATGGATCCCATTTTTAGTTCATAGAAATATTTTGCCTTGTCATCGAAGTATATCTCTGAAAAATACTTCTTCTTGAATAGCCTCTCAAATTCACTCCAAGTTAGATCTTCCTAATCTATATCTCTAAAATTATTCACATCTTCCCACCAAATATTTGATTTACCTTTAAGGTTGAAAGTAGCCACTCTAGCTTTCATGTTCTCTGAGTAGTCATGCAACCTGAAGAATTTCTTGATACCAAGCAGCCATGCCTTTGCATGTTATGATCTCTTTATCTCTCCATCAAAAGTAGGTGTCTTTTTCTTCTTAAATTCATCCGGAAAATACCCCCTATCACTCCTCCTATAAGGATGATATCGATGACGATCATAGTGCCTATATGAATCAGAACTAGAATCATACCTGGGTCTATCCCTTCTCCTCTCTGGAGTGTCCAACAATCTTCCATCTCTAATTGTATCATCTCTATTTGATTGATGACCACCACATGATCTACTACCATATGCCCCATTAGTTTTATCTTCCTGCTCATGATTGATCAGTAGTGGTTGTTGTCACTGCAAATTCGACAAGCTCTAAAGTATTACTGCATTCACCTTTGCTAACTTTTCCCGTGACTGTACGATTCTGTCATTTTCTGCCTTACAACTCCTTATCTCCTCCTTTAAACTTTTCAATGTAACTGCCAAGTCATAGGGGTTCCCAACACCATACTACCCTTCGGATTCATAGGGAGAGCCTCTATAGTCAACCATCTTGCTAGCCATTTGATATTTCTTCCAGCAAGGCATGATATGTCAGATAAACCAAATCACAATAAACCAACATACCTTAGTATAGCTTGAGGAGGATACCTTGTCTACAAGATTACCAAATCAATGTGATACATGTATGAATAATCATAACATCATATAGACATACACAAATAAATGTATTAACTCATAAACAATACTCTAACTAGGATCCAGTCATCAATGCAAGGTGATATCAACAATGCATGCTATGACCTCATGCATGAAAGAAACCATTAATCCATTGTACACATTGCCACATGCAACCAGAAGTATGCATAAAAAATACCAAACCAGCCATAAATACGCATAATTGCATGTAGTCGAACATTTTCAATCAGTTCTTGCAATCAACCTACAAGATTAATGCATGTAATCAAAATATTCAAAAATGTAACCTAACATACAAGGATGTAAGTAGGTGCCATGAAATCAACATGTAAGTAAAATATAATCCATACACACTCGGTCACATATTCATTTCAAATACATTTCATGAAATCAATAACAAATTCTCCATGATAACCATACTACAACCCTAATTTGACATCAAGAAATTTCCATAAGTATATAAGTGTAAGAGACACACATGCAACTGCCATGCATGTATGACCAATATATAGCCCATCCATTTCGATGGGTGAACCATGCTCTAATACCACTCTGCAACACCCTCCTCCCATATCTATCCAAGAAACCATCCAGCTGGGGTAAACATGCGATGAGAGGCCACTATGATATGATTTGACCTCCTAAGTCACCTTAAGGAATTGGAACCAACGGAAACACACCATACAAACATCCAACATCATCAACAAAACCCTCAGAAGACAATTCAATTACTCAGACAACAGGTCCCTAAGTCCCATTTTTTTTTAGGTCTCTTGGGCCATAGTCGCTCTCATGCTATGGGCAAGGGAGCGACCAACAACCTAAAGTCGCTCTCATAGGATTGCCTGCCAATGATTGTGGACCAAAATTGTCAGCGTTGTGCCAACGGCTCCAACATTTGAGCCACTTTTTCAAGCCCAGAGCCCAGGTCACTGCCCATAACTGATCTCTCTCTTCAAATCAGTAAAGTAACAGGGAAATGAAAGTACTAAAGGAAATACTTGTTCAAGACCTTAATTGGATCCCTACTAGCCATGACAGGAATTTCATCAAACATATCATCGACATGTAACCTATAGAAGTAAACAACAGAATTAAGTGTAGGGATCTCATACTTATCTGAGCATCGCTATGAACCATTGTTCCTTCATGTCATTTGCTACATTGTCATCTATTAGGTCATAGACACATTATCCATTCACATACAAGTAAAAACATGCTGAGATTCATACATAGCTATTGCCATAAAATGTGCATATAACCAACATAATAGGAACATAAATACAATAAACATATCAGCCATCAAATCCATAAATACATTAGTACCTTTACTTATGAAAATCAAGGGAATGGATTTCTCATCAATGAATGCAATGAACCAACCAGAGATGGGACTACCACGTTCCAACCGACTGTAGAATGGCTGAGCCAAATCTCTCGTCAGCCATTCACCCCTATGCCATATTCCAAGCATGAATTTGGAATCTCATACAACACATCAATCAAAACTCATCCAAGGCTTCCAGAGGCCATCCACCTCAGCCCATCAAACAATGATTCCACCTCACAGTTAGACATCACCAAAATATTCATCATATTGGTCTCCATCCAAGCCTTCCAAGGCTTCCATAGAGTTTGTCCAATCAAGGCTTCCAAAACTAGTAACTCAATGCACAACTTATACAGGGCTTCCAAAGCATTTGTCCAACCAATGCTTCCAGGCCTAGTAAGTCAACCCACCAAGGGCTTCCAGAGTGTTTGTCTAACCAAGGCTTCCAGGACTAGTAACTCAACCCAAGATGTTACAGGGCTTCCAGAGCATTTGTTCAACCAGGGATGCCAAGACTAATAACTCAACCAAAGCTAAGGAAACATGAGAACTAACCAAAACAAAACAATAAAAGTAAACCCACAATCACCATGGATATCCAGGAAATGGAAAGGCTAATCAATCCACTTACCATCTAGGAAATCCTCCATGCCAATGACATATCACAACCAAGAAACCACATGCATATGTCATGCATGCCAAAACTAATGAAGAAATCATAAATGAACTCGGTAACTGCAAAATCCGATGTAGTTGTTGATGTAGATGCCTTCTTGCGCTTTCCTACTCTTCCTTTGCCTTCTTACTCCAAAATTCCAAGTATGCCACACCCTCCAAGAGTGCTCCAAGAAAACTCTTTAAGTATCCAAGAGTATGAGAGAGAGAATAATGAGAGAGAGCTCCAACACTGAACTGACAAAACATTACCAACTGATCCTCATAAGCCTTTTTATGAATGAGGCCTCTATTTTCTTTAGTTTCCATTATTTTCCTTCATTTTCCTCCTCACATGAACCTGTGAACTTTCACCTCCTTTTTCTCCTAATTTCCATTATCTTCATAAATAAATGTGCTAAATTGCCTTTTAGTGCCTTAGTCATTGCCTTTTCCAATTTCCTTAGCCATAAACATCCAAATGAACACCCCCTAGGATGTCTTTCCCAACATTCATCTTCGAATAAGTCTCCCATTCTTCCGTGGTTATTGTTTTTAACATTTATTACATGGAATTTTCACTAGGGTTGTTACATTGACCTGCCCGTAAGATCTGATCCTATAAGTTTGTCCCATAATAACCCAGATCTTCTATATGTTTCACATGTATCTACCTGCTAAGAGAATCTGTAACCCTATTCTCTTTACCCTTGATGTACCTGATCTTAAAATCAAACTCATTGATCATGGCCAACCATCTAGATTTCCTGGCATTTAGATTCGGTTGATCAAACAAGTATCTCAACCCACCGTGATGACTCATCAATACAAACCTCCTTCCAAGAAGATAGCCCCTCCACATCTTTAATGCATGGATGATTGTTTCCAGCTCAAGATCATGTGTCGAACAATTCTTCTTGTGATTGTTTAATTTCTGTAACCCATAGCAAACTATCTACCCTTCCTACATAAGGACTCCACCAATTCCTCTCTTGCAAGCATCTGTGCATACCATAAATTATTTGTCAAGATCTACAATCTTTAACACTAGAGCATTTGTCAACAACTGCTTCAATTGCTCAAAACTAGCTGCATATTCCTCTGTCCATTCAAATTTCTTACCTTTATTTTTCAATGACGTAATAGGATTTGCAATGTGAGAGAAGTTCATGATGAACCTCCTATAGTAACATGCTAACCCCATAAATGATCTTACCTCATTTACATTTCTAGGAGTTTTCCATTCCATGATAGCTCTTTTCTCCTATGGATCCATTTTTGTACCTTCCTTAGAAAAAACATGTCCCAAGTAATGTACCTCTATTTGAAATAAACTACATTTGCTAAGCTTGGCATACAACTGATGTTATCTTATCAATCTCAACAATGTTTCTAAATGATCAACATGTTCTTCCTCATTCTTAGAATATATCAAGATGTCATCAATGAATAGAATAACAAAATTTTGTAGATAAGGATGCAACACACTATTTATAAGGCACATAAAGGTATATGGAGTATTAGTTAAACCAAAAGGAACTACAACAAACTCATAATTCTCGTATGTGGTTTGGAAAGTTGTCTTGTAGATGTCCTCTTCCTTGATTCATACCTAATGATATATGTATCTCAGATCAATCTTCGAGAACATTGCTGCTCCCTTCAACTGATCAAACACATCATCAATCCTCGACAATGGATACATGTTCTCGATGGTTACCTTGTTCAACTTCCTGTAATCGATGCATAACTTGAGAGTACCATTCTTCTTCAAAAATAATACAGGTGCACCCCAAGGTGATACACTTGGTCTAATGTATCCCTCGTCAGGCATTTCCTTCAATTTCAACTTCATCTCTACTAACTTTGGTGTGCTCATCCTACAAGGTGCCTTCGATGTTTGTGCTACCCATAGTACCAACTCAATAGAAAATTCCACTTCTCTGTGAGGCAGAAATTGAAATATTTGTTGGAAACACATCTTGAAATTGTTGTAGAACTAGGTACCTGCTAAAAACATTTTCATCCTCAACTTCCTTACCTTTGTCACTAGAAATATGCACTACAAATAACACACACCCTTTTCTTGGACTGCACTTTTCCTGCATAGTTTTCACCATTCTTGTTACGCAGTAATTTGTCACCCTTGGTCACCGTCCTTGTTACGCCCCCGCTGTCACACATTGGAGGACACATTTACGGACCTGTGACCAATGACATAACTTGAAAACACTTGCATTGAGGTCCCCTGAGTATGAAGTTCAATAACCCTGAAGACACCCTCTGAAGATTAACCTTGGAAAATGCCTTTTTCCCATTAGCGCGGGTCCACAGTGTATTACCCCGCGCCAATGGCTCAGTCCTTACAAAGAGGGCGCGCCCATAAGCGCTTTGTCCCAGAGCACGGCCCGCGCCACACAATTTGGGCATGATTTTTGGCCAGCGCATGCTAGAATGCTTTTTCCCTTGTGACTCACTCAG
>APFE030492621.1:0-24324 GCA_000404065.3 Pinus taeda | reverse complement strand
CCCACCATTCAGCAGTCGAGGATTCCTAGGCCTATTCAGGTAACACAAAATTCAGCTTTACCACAACCCATAATCTGGTTCAGGGGTTAATAGGAAAACTCTTTACCGCAATCCACATTCTGATTCAGGGTTCACAAGGACATGTGTTCTCAAGAACCACCTCACTCAATTTCGAATCCATACGGAAATCCAACTCAACCAAAGCATGAGAACCCATCAAAACATGGCTATTTGGAAATGGAAAGGCAAGGCTAAAGAACAGTGTCACACCTAGAAAAACCCATTTCAATGACAACAAGAGAACCAATAACACATCTGCATAACCATGCATTCCAAAACTAGCAAGGAAATCACACATGCAAAATGACACCTGCAAATAATCCAACTGTAGCTGCTTGATCCTACTCTTCCTTGCTTGATCCTTGATCTCCTTTTCCTTCTTTTCTTTTCTTGATCCAATGTTGAAGTGCTCCAGGAAAACTCTAAGTGTCTAAGAGTATGAGAGAGAGAGAATAGAGAGAGAGCTCCAAAAATGAACTGGAAAAAGGTAGCAACTGATCCTGAAAAGCCTTTTTATTAATGAGTCCTCTATTTTCTTAATTTTCCATTATTTTCCTTCATTTTCCTCCTCACATGCAACTTGTGACCTTTCACCTTCCTTTTCTCCTAATTTCCTTTATTTTCATAAATAAAATGCCAATTAATGCCTTATGCCTTTCCAAATCCTTTGCCAATTTCCTTAGCCATAATAACCCAAACGAACACCTACATTAGGATGTTTTTTCCCAAAATTTGGCTTACAATAAGTGCCCCATAACCATGGTTATTATTTTTCCATTATTAACTTTATATACATGGAATTTTGACTAGTGTTGTTACACCCGATCTTCATAATTATCCTTTTACTTGTATCATTATGTATTTCATGAAAAAGAAAAAGAAGAAACAAAATGTATTATTATTTTTATTATTTCATTAGTCAAGCATGTTCTTCATGCTTCTAGGTTTATTGAGTCAAAACAATATTTTTCATGAGTCAAGTCCCATTTGGAATTTTGAAAGAAAGAAAAAAAATAATTTTATTTGAGTCAAAATAGTCAATTTTTTCCCAACAAGACCAAGTCGGTCCTGAAAGGGACCTATTCGACCTCCTGAAAGAGCAAGAAGGCAAGTGAAAATCAAAGAAGAAGCAAAAGTCAAAGGAGAGAGAGAGAGAGAGAGAGAGAGAGAGAGAAGGTCTAGAAGGAACAAAATCAAACTTTTGCCTGTCTCCTTCACGTGTGCAGAGTAATGGGGTAAATCTACGAGCTATAGGGCCAAAATTCTATTTCCATAAAGGTGTTGAGGCAACTCTGCGAAATTGCAAGTACAAAATTCCGATCGGAAGAAGCTTTGAGCTTCATTGACTTGAATGAATTTGACTTGGTTGAGGAAGGTTTGAAGGTGGGCTGACTTGGGTCTTGTGGAAGGTCTTGGTCTTGGTTTTTGGGTCTTGGATTTCTCACTTTGATCTGATTCTATAAGAAGAGAATATTGGTTAGGTTTTATGCCTTGTGGGTTTTTTCCCTAGCTTGGAGCTTATGTCTTGTGTTCATTATCTTTTGTGATATTCATGGTTTATGTTTTGGTAATTGTTTAATGAAGAGAACATAATAAAATTAATAAGAAGCCAACATATATTCACAAGAAATTATCAAGTAAGAGAAATTAACCCTAATTAGTTACCTTAATGATTTCTCAATGCCTCCAAAGAAGAGGACATATCCTTTAAATAAGGGGGGGATGTTGGCTTGAGGGGGCTTGGACCCAGGTTCAGAGTTAGTTGTGCTAACCAACAAAACCCTACACTACTGGCCCTTTTGGAAACAACCCACGTAACGCAGGTTGCAGTCTCATGTGAGGCAGTATTGGGGAATGGTAGAACCAGGTTTCTGCATCCAAAGGGCTATGTGATGCATTTTTGTTATACTTATGGCTTTAGCCCTTTGGGAACCCTAACCCTTAAAACTTGAAAACTACAGCAACTAACAGTTAACAAATTGAAACCCTTCGTTGATTGCGCTAAACATTCATAACATCATGTAAATAAATAGATCTACTTCTTTCTCACATCTGTTAAGTAATTTTCATGATTAATTGCATTCAACAGATCAAAACATATATTAAATTCAGAGATAAGCAATGGTACACAAAAATAGTTTTTTTCTTCATAAAAACCCTTATTATGCTTAGATATTCTATTATAGGCTCTTCCAGGCCTGCACACACAGTTGCAGGGGCCTGCACACTCAGCTGCAAACTTACCAAGGTATTTGCACACACAACTGCAGGAGCCTTCCCCTTCACCCAAGTACAAAATAGACCAAAAACCCCAAATCTTTTCCATCTATGCTCTTCATTATCTTCCTATGACTCCTTTTTATATGATTCTTCATTACAATACCATGGTCCACGAACCATGCGCGGGTCACAAAACAACTTAAATCTTAACAAATTATAGGGCTTTGACCTTCCTAAAGCCCCTTTGACTCCTATCAACCTGCGTGCTCCACTCCTCAAAATGCAGATACTTTACAATGGTTTCATAACTGCTCACAGGTTTTTTCCACAAATCAAATTAAAAATATTAACAAAACTTTGACAAAATTTAACCCTTGGGGACCTTGTCCCAATAGGACCCTAACACAAGGTCGTGATTTGTCCCGAGTCACTCTGCTAGTGTTGCCTCAATATTTGCTTGCAGACTACTGAACTTTGTCTTTAATGCATGAAGATATGTTGTTCATTGCACAGTGGCCTGACGAACTTCTTCAAATAGTTTCTCTATGGTTTGACCTTCGACTGCAAGGGCCATGGTTCTCAGTGTCTGTTGCATAACCTTCAACTTGCTATGAAATGTCTGTGAGAGCTGACTTTCCTCATCAGGTCAGAGTTGCATCCTTGATGATATGATGGATGCCTTCTGACGCATCTCATCAATCTGGGTCTGGATGAACTTTCACTCTTGCAGTCTGGTGAACCTTTGCACTAGTGCTAAGGTCCACGTTGTTTCCTTGATTTTGTTAAACAACACCTATTTTTATCGGATGTCTGCTTTAATTTTCTGCAAGTGTGGATACTCCTATAGCAAGGTCCAAATCTCCATCATTTTCCCAAATAATTGGCTGCAATCCTTGACTGTAGCTTCTAGAGTAGTCATATTCGCTTTAACAATAGCCTCACGTTGTTCTCTGACTTCTGGAGGAGTGGTTGGATGCAGCTTAAGTTGAAGCTCGGATATCTGCAGTTGCAGCTCAAAGCAAACCTTGTCAATTTCCTCCTTTGATTCCTTCACCCCAACAGCTAAATTTTGGATTTTCTCTACGAAGGATGCTTCAACTAGAATCTAGAGCTCGGGAAGCTCACTTTAGGGTTGCTTTATCGTTTCTTCCAACCGCTGACTACATGCAATGACCTCTTCTCATTCTTTGAGCACCTATGCCTTTTCCTTGAACATTTGTTGGTTGTTCATTTTGACTTCACTAATAACCAGTAATGCTCCTTGTTCCTGAACCCTGAGCTCATTTGATACTCCCTGATGAGCTGATGTAATGTCTGAATGGGGAGCGTTGCAAGGTTAAGGCTCAAATTCTTCAGATGCAATATGCACGCCCTGTCTTTTAAAGTATCAATGTGCAAGGATCCCTCTAGTAATTGTACTGCATGAAGGTATGTGGTGATCTTTGTTGTTGAGGCTGTCACGCTCACTTGCTTTAGGCTCGCTTGTCCTACGCTTGCTTGAATTACCCCTGTCTGGACCTACAATTTCCTCAGACCCTCTTGTACCTTGTCCAATGCCTTATGGTACTGGTCTTTGATGTGTCTCCAAATATTTTCTTTGGTGTTTTAGACTACATCATTGATCTCATCCAAGTCCCCCTTTGTGAGGATCATTCGTTTTGTGCTCACAAA
This sequence comes from Pinus taeda, assembly GCA_000404065.3. Lineage (NCBI taxonomy): Eukaryota > Viridiplantae > Streptophyta > Pinopsida > Pinales > Pinaceae > Pinus > Pinus taeda. Next base: position 20,373 of record APFE030492621.1, on the reverse strand, counting down.
CTTGTCAGACTTCTGCTTCTTGCAAGGTCCGATGGAACTCTGCTTCTGCCTCTTCCTTAGAATGAAGGGGGACTCCAAGTCTATGTCCCCTTCCTCTTCACCTTCAATCTCTACTTCTACATTGGTGCGCTCTATTTCAGATTCATCAAGGTCAATAGTGGACAACGACGTGGTTGCATCTTTCTCCTTTGGTGCCACCTTCTCTTTCGCAACCACCTTCTCTTTCAGTGCCTCTTTATCCTTGGTAGAGGCTTCTTTCTTCTACATGGACACCTCTTTCTGCACTACCTTTTCTTTCGCAAAAACCTTTTATGCTTCTTTCTTTTGCACAGATGCCTCTTTCTGCGCTACCTTTTCTTTCACAGAAGCCTTTTATGCTTCTTTCTTCTTGTCTTTCTCTGCTGCTGTTATAGTTGTGGTTCTCCCTGTTTCACCTTTGGTAGCCTTACTGGTTCCTTCACATGTGTCATATGGGGTGAGAAATTCACTCGATCATTTACTAATGACCCCCATAATATCATCTGATGCGACCAAGTATGGAAACTTATGTCATGTGCTCATGGCATCTTTCTTTGCGCAGATAGACAGATTGTGAAAATCTTCCTTGAAATCCACAATGTTAGCATACTATGCATGTAAACTTGGTGATAAATGTGGTCATTGGTTAATCACCATCTACAACTTACACTCAAACAGGACCCAGAATATCTTTGTGTCCATGATGCGTTCAGTATCCTTCATCGCTCGCAACAAGGTGAAATTCACAGCCTCGCATAAGTATAGATCATGTTGCAGGAACTGGCTTTTATTGGGTGTCCTCCATGCCACTAGCGTGATCAATAGAAGTAGCCACGTGTAGTGGAATTCATTGTCGATGTCCTAGGCTTCGCAGAACTATTCTAAGAACTCATGACATAGATACTTGGCTTAGTTATATTGCAATCCATTGTTGGATTGCACAACCAAAAATACTACTGGTGTCGGCACTTCATCAGCATGACGCTTCCTCATTATCTTCCCAGCCAATATTTGTGCAGAAAACTACACAATGCCATCTGATATGAAGCTAATCGCATAGCTGTGTGACTTCTTCACCAGCCTGAAGTCGCTCTTCATCTAGTCTGCCATCTTCTTCTCCTGTGATTTCCCCACAAACACATTTGCAAGGTTCATGCCTTGAAACAACAATAAGGTTATTCGATGGATTAACATATCAGTGATTGGGATGGGCCCTCCCAACCAAAGGCACCCATCGTGAAACAACGTCAATAATTGATGCACACAGGTAGTGTTAATGGTGTTGCGGCTAAAATGTGGCACCCACAACATGTTGAAAAACCCTACGCACTCAATTTCGGCTGCCAACTTCATTGGCTCAATCCGTGTAACATTCGACTCCTCATAATAGAATTTCTTCAGGTATTTTCTCGATTCCAACTATGGGAAATTTGCGTGATCGCCCAAGTTCGAGTCCTCCATCTTCAAAATTGGTATTCGGGCCAACAAATTTCCCTCAAAAGGTATCTCTTCCAATAGCAAGGGTGTAGAGACCTAGAATTTCGCCGACTCTAGGTCCTTAGTCACTTTGGCTGTTGATTTCTGAGGGGGTACATAAGGTGGTAACCAAGTAATCGACACTGCTTCATCGACATCAATCTCTTCAACCCCATAGTTAAATCCTCCTCATCAAAGTCCAAGGGTTCCGTCTTATTTCTCCTATCCATACGACCCTTCTATCTAACCTCTATTGGATTCTTGTGCAGTGATTGTCACACTAGCGCTCGTTGGGGCTTCTTTTGCTTTGTCTCTATTGTCACGGATGCAAATGGGAATGGAGTTGGGCTGGTTTGATGACTGGTTGGGATGGATGGTCTTTCTTAGTGAGCAAATGATAAATTCACCTTAGAAACCTGCCCTATTGGGTGGCTGGTTGGTAATTAAAATAGTGAAAGGCCGTCCTCATCCTCCTACCCTCACGTGAGCCTTCTTTCCTCTATTTAGCAAGCCTCGGTGACCTGGGTGTTGTGGTAGACACAGGTTGTGTTGTAGTCATTCTCTCCGAGAATATTTCCTTTTTCCACTCAGTTAAATTTTCCTCCCACCCAAGTCCTTGTTGTGAAAACTTCTCTCAAGTCACCCTCCAATACCCTCCAGATATGCAGCAATTTTCTTTGCGCACACTAAAGCGCAAAAGCTCAAGGCAATTTATCTAGAAGCAAAGTGTTCAAAATATGGAGTAAGATGCCATATTTATAGCCCATTTTGAATTTAAATCCATCCATTCCCTCCAAATCTCGGTCATTAATGCACTTTTGGCAGCATATTTCCAAAGATATGCTCCTTAAATCCACCCCCCCCCCCTACACTCCATGTAATGGAAAAATATCCATCCAATCATCTACAGTGATTCCAATGGTCACTTTTTGGGCAATTTTTGCGGGACCCATCGTGCTAGTGGAACTTCTTCATTGTCTCCTCTCCGCCCTTCCTCTATTCATTGCACATCCCATTCACTTCACCAAACTGTCCTTCTAATAGTGTAGTTTATAGTCTCGTACTTCCTTGCAATTTCTTGGAGTACTAAGATTGTCATGAATTCATATAGTCATTTCGCAGGGGTGGGATTTACCCTATACAACTTTAACCGGCTTCCATTTATTTTTCCTGGAAATAGTTACCCGTTCAGCTTTGTGAGTTGAACACACCTCCATCCATAATCTCCTTAACGATGTATGGCCCCAGCCAATGCCTCTGAAACTTCCCTGGAAACTTCATGAATTTACTATCATATACCAAGACTAAATCTTCACTTTTAAAGGTGCACTTCTTAATGTGGAGATCATGCTACACTTTTTCGCAAGCCTTCTGCACCTGTTGATGAAAGCCAACCAAGAAGCGAACTTCTTCCAAATCAACTATCTACGCAAGGTGTTCTTCCATGATATCCTGATCTACCATCTTTGTGACTGCAACAATCCATAAACTAGGCACAATGTACTCCATTGGCATCATTGCCTCTTGTCCATAAACCAGTTTGAACGATGTTTGTCTAGTCAACTTTTTACAGGTAGTTCTATACGCCCAAAGAACAATTGGTATGCACACATCCCAATCGTTCCTATTTGCATTACAAATCTTCATCAATGAATTCTCCAAGATTTTATTAAAGGCTTCCACTATTATGTTTTCTTGAGGATGGTACGTCATGCTTTTCTAATGATACATCTGGAATTCTTCAAACAAAGCAGCAATTTTTTCGTTCAAGAAGTGTGAACCCTTATTGCTCATCAAAATATTAGGGCAGCCAAAACAAGACAAAATGTATTCAAATATGAACTTCGCAGCTTTAGCTGCACTTTTATCCTTCACGGGTTGCGCCTCATCCCACCTGATCAAGTACTCTATCATCGTAATGATGTGTCTTGCTCATGTCTTCTTGCCTAGTGTTTGAATTGGTCCCATAAATTCTATTTCCCACTTATCAAATTCCTGTAACGACACTTGTGGGTTTAGAGGAAATTCATCCCTTCGCAATGACCTACTTGTCCTCTGACAAACATTACATGCCCTGCAATATTCCTTGGAATCCTTGTGCACAGTTGGCCGCCATAGCCAAGCTCGTAGGATCTTCTGCGCAGTCGCTCTTTCCGCATAATTTCCACGAGCAACTCCTCCATGTGCTTCAGCGAGGATGTTTTGTCGTTCATAATTTGGGACATACCTACATAGAACTTCATCTGATCCCATTTTATATAAGTTCCCTATAATAATAGAAAAATCTGCAGCCCTAACCACCAATTCTTTCTTTTCTTGTGTCGTATACCCTTTAGGAGTTGTACCCATAGACAAGAATTGGGTTATGTCTACAAAATGTTCATTTGTGACATGCACAACAAAGAGCTGTGCATTAGGCAATCCTTCATCTAGATTTGTAGGCTCGTCACCATTCTCAATTCATGAAAGGTGATTCAGTCCAACATTTAATCTCCCTTGCTTCACAACTACCTCAAAGTCATACTCCTGAAATAGCAGTAACCATTTACAAATTCCCCCCCCCACCCCCCCCAACATAGGCTTGTTAACAGGTATTTCAAAGTGGAATGATCTATGTAAAATTGAAAGTGTGCACCCAACAGATAATGTATGAACTTCTGAAGCGCATATACCATCACCACTCCTTCGTGCTCCGTGGTTGAATAATTCTTTTCTACCTTAGACAACTTCTTGCTCGCAAATGTAATCGCATGGTCAATATCACCTGCGCTTGGTTGGGTTAACACTACTCCTAATGATATGCAGGATTCATATACATGTACATGGAATTCCTTCTTCCAGTCGAGGAACACTAGAATAGGCGTTGTAACCATATTTTTCTTCAACACATCTAAACTCTTCTGGTAATCATCATCCCAACAAAACGTTTCATCCTACATGTACATGGAATTCCTTCTTCCAGTCGAGGAACACTAGAATAGGCGTTATAACCATATTTTCCTTTAACACGTCTAAACTCTTCTGGTAATCATCATCCGAACAAAACTTTTCATCCTTCTTCCGTAATCTCTCCATGGGCGCAGTGATCTGCGTATATGACTTGAGGAACTTCCTATAATATCTTGTATGGCCTAATGTCACGTGCTGTTGTTTGACATTCCTTAGAGGCTCCAAAATTGATAATCACTGCAATTTTGGCAGGGTCCACCATCAACCCCTGCTTACAAACAATTTGACCCAAGAGTATCCCATATGGTGCGCAAAAGATGCACTTCTTCAGATTAAGGGATATATGATACTTCCAACAAGTATCTAGCATTAGGAGAAGATTGGAAACATGCTTCTTCACTAACCCAACACTGTTCAATCATCACAGTAAACCTCCAAAAATTTATGAATAAATTCTTTAAAAGTTGCAACTACCACCCTAGAAAAGATTGCAAGGGAATTCTTAATTCCAAAGGGCATAAGTGTATACTGAAAATAGTCCCATTTTGTGGTGAAGGTAGTCTTACTTCGGTCTTCTAGTGTGATCTCTATATGATGATGTCCTAAGAACCCATCTACAAATGAATAGGCTTCTTGACCTCGAACATTCTCCAATACTTCATCTGTGAATGGTGTCAAGAATGGAACATGGACACAAGCATCATTCAATTTTCTTAGGCCTACGCAGATTTGGAATTCACCCTTCATCTTCTTTTCCTGAACCACCATAGGACTAACCCAGTCTGATTCTTCTACGCATCCAATAATCCTTGCTACAAGCATCTTATCCAGTTATTTAGGAACTTTTTCATTTTACTTAGGATTCAATCAATATGGGCGTTGCTTCATGAGCTTTGCATCTGGCTTCAAAGTGATCTTCATGACACCTAGATCTCCTACTATCCCATTCATATCAAAGAACATTTTTTGAAACAAGTCTTGATACTCCCGCAGTAACTCGACAACTTTCTCAACCGTTTCCTTATCCTAATAATCACCTATATTTGCAAACTTCAACTATTCTTCTAACCGAATGTTCACTTGCTTAGTTTTCAATGGTTTTGAGATGTCAGGAACTTCTGCCTTAGGTCTCGCGACTTCGCGTTGTCCTTATGACTCAAGAACACTAATGTTCTTGGGTTCTTACTCACCCTCTTTTGTGGTCATATTGTAGCATTCCAGAGAATGGAGTAGTTGCGTACTCTAGCCTAGTTGTACCCCTGTGACAGGTTCTATAGGCATTCTGAATATTGCAGCCTTGATATCCTTTAACGCTTCATTAATACACTCGAATCCATCCTCAAAACTGAACATTAACATAAATCTCTCCTTAAGTACATCCCACTTTGCGGTTTCATGTCGCAGCTCTGTTTCTAGATACCATCTCATCGGAATAGTATCTAAAGTGTGGCAGAATAGGTGAACCCATTTTGGTTGTGGTTCCTCTCCCCATGCTTTTATCCATCGAGACAGATGCTCGCTCAGGTTATCCTTTCCTATATACTTTTCCATAATGCGGGTATTGGCATATCCAAACCACAACTTCATCATCCTTTGGTACTCCTTCTAGTCCTCAAAATTATTCTTATTAGTACCCCACCATCTGGCAGGCATAGCTCTCAACGTGATATCTAGTGCTTAGAACCGATGCTCCTTCGAGACATCCCTTTCAAACTTATCCAAAAATAAATTTACACCTTCTAAGCCATCATAATACGATAAATTGCGTATCTCAGTAGATATACATCAGAGTGACTTAGTAAGAATTTTACATCGCAATGTTGATACTTCATGCAATCTATTCTGCCAGTGTTTGAGCTCCTCATTGGATTCTGAGTTGCAGGAGATGTACTTCTCCCAAGTAATTCACCCATCTGCCATAGGGTTGATCCAATCCTCATATCGCATAGTAATCTTATAGATTTTCTCAATATCATCTTCCTCATAATAATCTCGAACTGGTTCAGTATATCGCACACCCATGTCTAGTTCTAATGGAACAATAACCCTTAGTTCCTTCTTCTCAAACGTCATGTTGCACTTCAAGTTGATGACCTCATTCATATAAAATGCCCAATCAATTCCAGGCAGTGCCGCATAGGGATTACTATGATCCACTATTTAGATTAATTCAAAATCGGTTATAACGCATGCCCCTTCAATATCCACAGTTACTCCATGTAGGCGCCCCATAGGAATAATATTTTGCTAGTTCACCAATCGTAGCTGGATTGGGGACCACTATAATGCTGAATTTCCCATTCTTTCCCAGGTTTGTTTAGGAGAAACATTTGCATCAGATCCCAGATCAAGGATCACCTAGTCCATTTCGAATTCTCTAATTTGTGCAGTTAATCTCATCTCTCTACCAGTCCTTTTCTTACCCTTGTCTATCTTATGCACTGCGCGTTGTTTAGGTAGTGGCTTGCCTTCGCTAGCACAATTGTCTATTAACTCTTCCAATCCTTCTACTACTTTTTGGTCCCTTATGAGTTTCATGCAGGTTTGTAACAAAGATGTTAACAATTAATGATTTGGTTCCTGCATAGCACTAACTTCTTCAAGCTTCTCCATTCATGCACCTTGACTTTTTGACCCGAACCTGTAAAACTCTTTTTTGCCTCCATAAATTTTTCCTTGCCTTGTTAGCAACCTTGTGCACCCAAATATTGTCTTCTAGTTGTTTCCCTTTATCCTCCCCGGTAGCTATACTGCTTCACATAAATATATTTACACTAGGTCCATCTTCACGCAATCCTGATCTCATCATCTGGATGTTCTGAGTAGGCTTCTAGGTCCAGTCTTCTTTTCTTGCATCTTTGTGGTTAGCATGGGACAATCCTCCATGACGTGATCAAATTGTTGACAATATTGATAAGAGGAGCGCGTAGGATTCTGACAATCTCACGCAAAGTGACATGGTTCTCCAAAATTGTAACAAATGATTTGTTTGTGACCTCTTCTAGCTCCTCCCCCTCGTCCTCTTCCTTGTCCCTAGAATCCTCCACACCTTGCAATTGCGCCTTGATCCTACTGAGGGTGTGTCTTAGGTTGTACTCGATATTTTTGACTTCTATCCATCATTAATTCATAGCTTTAGCAATTGCACTCAACATGGCCTACAATCTTACAAAAATTGCAAAACAGTTGTTGGGGAGACTATACAAATTTTTGTAGCAAATGACAATTGTCCATCATATTTTTTCCTGTGATCTGGCAGATAACGTACCATGGTACCACACTTATACTCGATCCAACAATATTTTCTAGTTTCAGGGGGACAAGACCTCCGCCAATTAGATAATGTTGATACATCGGGAAATGATCCTTGTCGTTACCATGGCCTTTGCACTTTAAGCACCATACTTTTACATGGGTCTCATTCTAGACCTCTTTTCCCTTTTTGAGACTCTGCAACTCCATATCCAGGCTAGCCAAATGTGACTGAATTTACTGCACTCCCAAATTCGTATCTTGGATAGGCAAGGCCTCCAACTTCATAGCAATCTCTAGTGCCTCAGCCTACATTCCAATCTTATACTGTGACAATGGTAATCTCAAATGAGGTAACAACGAAGCAATATACCAATCCTTATGTTTCTCATCCAATATTTGTAGATTAGCCTATTGTAACAAACATTTCAACCTTTTATCAAAATCCAATGTAGATTCATTCACCTTCTACTTGATTTCTTTAACCTCAGTTACAAAATGAGCTTGAGACTAAGGCTTTTTGAATTCATTATTCAACGCGTCTTTCGTATCTTTCAACGTCTCAGCTAGATGAGTGGTATTATACTTACTATACCAACTCAATGACCTATCCTACAATGTTGTGACCAGTTGCGCTTTCTTCAGGTCATCATCAGTTATCTGTTATGACTTCAACACAAAATCTGCTACAAACCAAAATTGTTTAGGGTCCTCTGTCCCTAGACCCTTAAATATAGGCATCTTCATAGAAATCACCATATTGAATAGTTGAGGTGGAGGTGGAGGTGGAGCTATAGGTGTAGGTGTGTGAGGTGGAGGTGAAGGCGGAGGTGGAGTGGATGGACGTGGTATTCCTACAATACCATAATTTACAATCTGCGATGCATCTTGAGGCATCTTCAGACTATTACTTTCTTCGTCACTATCAGACGCTCCCAACAAAGTACTATATTCAACACCTGAATCTAGATCTCTTCTGAATGGCTTCCCACTTTGCGTAGCTCCTGCCAAGTCTCATCTAAACATCAATTCAATGGCATAACCCATTTCTCACAGAATATAATTTTAATCCAAGTTTTCAGAGACCTCAAATACTTACCTCTTGGTCCTTTGAAAAACCGACATTCAACTTCACTATAAGTGACAGATGTGTCAATCGAGAATTCATTAATAAATCCATCCAAGATACTATCAATCCAATAATCGACATCCCTCGGGATCTTGTTTTTTGAACCTTCCAGGCACCTTACTAATTATGGAGTCCACACAATAGGGTAATTCAACTTCCAAGTACCTTGACCATCCACTAATTTAGCCAACCATTCGTATAACTCACACGGAAAATAGCAGAAGAAAATTGTGTGTTCTTCTGTATAAAAGTATCTATTCAACCACTCCTCTTTCGATATGCGTGGATTCATGTTTTCTTAGGCTGCAAACTTGTGCAACTTTTGATCATGGAAAATTTTAAGGGTGAATTTTCACCCTTGGGCAAAAGTAAGGGGTTTAAATTTTTATTGGGCGAATATTTGGTATCATAGTACATTGTTACAAATCGCCTAAAATTTATTTTATAAAAGAATTAGGTATAGAGGTTAGCTCGCCTTATTTTAAGGGAGAGGGTAAGAAAAGTAAATTTAACCCTTGAAATTAAGAGTTACAACTTACAACCTTCCTCACACTAATTTCCAAGAATAAGTATTTATGATAGTTATTATGGAGGTTACCCCACCTTATTTTAAGGGAGAGGGTAAAAAAAGTAAATTTAGCCCAAATTAGGATTTACAACCTTCCATTCACCCTAATTTTCAAGAATAAGTATTTATGATAGTTATTTCCCCCTATCCATTTGGTGTAAAAAAAGTTTTTTTCTTTCATTTGCATGTATTTCAGGGTATTAGGATTAATTTCAAGAAAATGACCCTCAATTTTTGGAACAAATGGTCACAAAAGAATAATTATTTAAAAATTCAAGTCTCTTATTTTCATGTCTATTTAAAGATTGAATAGTGCTCTTCCCATCTTCAATTTTGCATCTGTTTAGTCATAATCATATACGAGTGTTGTTTGCAAAGTTGTAGAATTTGAATTAATAAGTCAAGATTGAGAATAGTGGTATAGGTTGTTCGAAAAGTAGTGAAATTTGAATTAATAAGTCAAGAATCAACGTATAGTCATAGTCGTACAGTGGTACAAGTAAGTCTGTGTTTTAATCGGATTTTTGTTATATATAATTATTAATTTTATGATATATACTTGTCAAAATATTATTTGGATAATAGATGTTTTAATGGATTTTTGGTATATATAATTATTAATTTTCTGATATATATTTGTCATTCTCAAATATTATTTAGATACACTCGTACAATGGTACAGGTAAGTCTGCATTTTAACATATTTTGTTATATATAATTATTATTTATGATATATACTTGTCAAATAATATTATATAATATATATTGATTTTTTTTATTTTTTTTTTTTTTTTCTGCGTAAGACTATGCTAAATATATTACAAAACTTTAAGTTTTACATCCAAATTACAGAAGGCCGAGGCCTTATATCTCCATTTGAGATTTCTCATGACTTTCTGGCAAAAATGACCATTCCTTCCTGCTTGCCAAACCAACCTAAAAACCGACACAATGGCATTTCAGCCAACACATTGGACAGTTGACACATAAGACACGTAGACTTTCATAGTCGACTCATAGCAAGATTGCCACGTTGGCTTACAATGACACAGGGACTGAAATTGACACATAGACACGCTGATGTACAGACACATGTAAAGTAACAGAGAAAGGATGAACAGAGCACCGAGAGGGCAGAGAACCGAGACTGCGTCTTCAGTCTTCATCTGTTTCATACGGCTCGTCTTCCTTCGCAAACTGATGATCTTTCTTGTCTTCCGCCTGCGCCGGTTGAGTACCTTCCTGGGCTGGCGGCATCGTGGAAGTTCCAGCTTCCTCTGTTTGAAGCGGTGGCCGTAAATCCATCTTAGGCACCTCCACATCCCAGCTGGGTATCATTTGCCCTTCCCGTGGCCTGCGAAGATCACTGCATTGCTCAACCGTGATAAACACGATCAGCGTGTTGTTTTCCAGAGTGCAGGGTATGCGGTATCTGATTGCCGGATGTTCCGAATGCCCACAGTCCAGGGGATATCTGATGGGTCGACGCGAGCTGCTACCAGGGATCTGCGGGATATCAACATAGGTATCAGGTGAAGCGGCTAACCTCTGTGTTGCAGGGCGGCCCCTTGAACCGCCTCTGCCCCGCAAACCTCCTCTGCGCCCCCCAGACATTCTGAAAACTGTCAACTGAACCTCTGCTATGTTATGCTCTGTAACCCTCTGAATTTGCTCAGGTATCTGCGCATTATGCGGATGAACCATGTTCTTATGAAGCGCTATGAACCTCTGTCCTGGATGCGCATTGAATGGCGCCTGAACCATGGCTGCCTTCCCCCAAAATGTCACGGTCTGCGTCAATTCGCTCGAGGCTGAACGGTCTTTCACCTCAGTCGAGCTCCTCTGCACATTAATTATCCTGGCCTGGTGGTATGTGGTGGCTTGTCCGGGCTGACAACTGCCCATGTGACTCGCCACCCGCCCAACCCGCCTCTTACGCCACGTGATCACCCGCATCCGGGGAGGGAAGATCTTTTTGCACCAAAGAGATGCAGTCCTGTTGGAGTTGAGCATTATCAACTGTATTTAGGGGGCCGGAGAAATATGGTGTTGACTGAGACACTCCTTGATTCGCTAAGCGATCTGCAACCTTGTTGGCTGTTCTCATGACATGATGGAAGGTTATATTATGGGATGTGTGGAGCATTTCTTCCAGATCTTCCAGACGGCTAAGCAATCGCCAACTTTTAGCAACCTTGGCTGCTTTAGCTCCTGCTTGTATTCTTTTGGCCATTGCTATTAGAATCAGAGAGTCGCCTTCTACTTCCAGAGGGTGAAGATGGTTCTGGTTTGCTAGGCATATTCCCTTCCAAAGACCCTCCAGCTCCGCAGCGTTGTTCCTATCTGAGCCCAATGTGCCGTAATATACTTGCATTGACTCTCCATGGTGATTGCGAATAACTCCTCTGTATCCTGCCGGGCCAGGGTTGCCTTTGGCAGCACCGTCGAAATTCAGCTTGAAGGTGTAGGGTGCCGGAGGGAACCAAGAGGAGGGAGATTCAGATCTGGTGGGAGGATTGATGGTGGCAGTATTTGGTAACTTGAATTCCAGATTCCAGTTCTTCAGTATGATTTGCTCCTGATGGCTTTCTGGCCAGTCTTCATCTTTCCATGCTTTAATGGCTAATGTTTCTTGAATGTTTTTTTTGAAATTGATCCAGATGTCGTCTAAAGATCTGGCGGTGCTGTTGAAGATTCTGTGATTGCGTTCCTTCCAGAGGGTCCAATAAAGAAAGCCGGGTAGGATGTTCCATAAGGAATTGAGGACCTTGCTTTTAAACGGGTTTTTTGCCCAATTTCTTATGTTTCCTGTTATATCTTCCATCCTGGGGTGTGCCTTCATGTTGCATTGTTCGACTTTTTCCCAGATTTGCTTTGCTAATGTGCATTCTTCCAGTAGATGGTAGATAGTCTCTCCTTTTATATTGCAGTTGGGGCATCTGGACGGCCCTATAAAACCTCTTTTGATGAGATTGTCCCAGGTGAGGATGCGTTTTTTGCTGAGAAGCCAGAGAAAGGTGGAAATTTTGGGCCATAACTCTGCTTGCCAGACTTTTTCCCAAAGTTGATCCTTATCCGCATGGAGGTTGGAATATCGCAGATGATGTGCTTCTTTCGTTGTGAAGGTCCCCTTGGTCGTGTAGCCCCATCTGAGTTTGTCCTGTTGTTGGGAGATGCGAATTTTCCTTTGGCTGAGTTCCTGATCAATGTCCGTGTATACTTCTCCCTGCCAGTCTATTTGCCATAGTCGTGCCGGTTTCCATATTTGAAAATCATGGGTTGGAGAAGGCTGCCAGTATTGATGTACCAGTGGGATGCTTCCTTGATTCATTTGGATCTGCCAAAGAGGTTTATGGAATAGATTTGCCAGTTTAGGGAGTTGCTGCCATGCGTCCTCCCAAAATCTGGCTGCTTTACCTGAATGGATCTCCCAGAAACTGTGTTCTTGAATGAAACTGCTTTGTTGTTTTGCATTGTTCCAAATGAGTGATCCCTGTGAAGTGGGATTGATTCGGATTAGATCACTCCACTGGCTGCCTCTGGCGTATTTGGCTTGCCATAGTTGGGTCCATGGGATATTGGGCTTGGTGACCCAGTTCCACCAGATTTTTGCTCCCATTGTATTGTTGCTTTGCAGCGGATCCCGAAGACCGAGCCCTCCCTCTGATTTGGTTTTGCAAACCTCTGTCCAGTTAACGAGAGCCCACTTCCTGTTCTGGCTAGTAGATCCCCAGAGAAAGTTTCTTTGGAGATTGCGTATCTCTTTTAGAACACCTTTTGGAGCTGCTAAGATGGAAAAAAGGTAAAGCGGCATAGCTTGTAAGACTGATTTAATGAGAACGAGCCTACCTGCCAGATTTAGCGCTCTGAATGTCCATGAAGAAAGCTTTGATTCCAATTTGTCCAGCAGTGATTTCCAGGATATATGCTTGATTGCTGAATCGGAAAGGGGAGCGCCCAGGTACTTGGAGGGCAGGTGGGAGATGGTGAATCCTAGAATTCGGGCAATGATCCTTTGCGTGGAGGGGGGAGTGTTGAAAAAAAAGAGCTGGGATTTTGCGGCGTTGATGGAGGTGCCAGAGGCTTCAGAGAAAAGGGATAATAGGGAGTTGAAAGCAGAGGCTTCTTTGACTGAAGGATGACCAAAGAGCATAGTATCATCAACAAATTGCTGATGCGTTTGAGGTGCTCGACCATGCAGGGATAAGCCTTTGAGTAACAGGGAGGAAACAGCTGATTTGAGCAGCCTGCTGAGGCCCTCAGCCATGAGAACAAAGAGGAAAGGAGACAGGGGATCCCCTTGCCTGATACCCCTAGTGGGAGAGAAAGGAGGTGAGGGAGAGCCATTCAGGAGGACAGAGAAACAGGGAGAAGTAATGAGGCTCATGATCCATCTTGACCAGGTTGCATTGAAGCCAAATGCGAGCAACATTTTGTGAATATAATTCCAACTTAACTTGTCAAAAGCTTTGGAGAGATCAAGTTTAAGAAGCATACCTGGTTTTTTGAGCATCTTTAAAGAATGAATGACTTCATTTGATAAAATTATGCCATCCATGATCTGCCTGCCTTCAACATACCCCGTCTGTTCTGGAGATATGAGTAGAGGCAATAGCGGTTTGAGGCGGTTGGAGATGACTTTTGAGATGAGTTTGTATATAACATTACAAAGCGCTATTGGCCGGTATTTTTCAGGTTTGTTTGATGTCGCTTCTTTTGGGACCAATGCAATGAAGGTTGAATTTAAGGACGGGAGGACCCAATGCATGCTACGGGATTCTTCCACCAGCTCCCAAACTTCTGTTTTGATTAGTTCCCAGAAAGCATGGAAGAAATTGGCCGTGAATCCATCTGGCCCTGGTGCTTTGCCATCTTTGAGCTGTACCATTGCCTCTTCTACTTCCTTTGTTGAGACTGGCTGGAGCAACTGAGTGTTATGATCATCATTGATAATTTTCGGAATATGCTGGGTGATTTCTCTGATTGCTTCATCCCTGTTACAGTTGGGTTCTTGTAAGATGTTCTTGAAGTATCCAGTGAATTCTTTCTCCATACCTTCATGATCCTCTACTCTTTCACCTTGCTGGTTTTCAACAAAGGTGATTTTGTTGTGCATGCGCCTTTGTATGGTGGATCTATGAAAGAATTTTGTATTTTTCTCTCCTTCTTTAAGCCAGCTGATTCTGGACTTTTGCCGCCATAGAACTTCCTCTTGTTTTTGACGTTCCTCAATTTGATTCCAGAGGGTCTGCTCCTGTTGGCTTTGCTCTTCTGTGCGTCCTTCCAAAATGAAAGTTTGTTGCAGGGCTTTCATTTGTTGTTCCAATTTCTGTTTACTCTCCTGTATATTACCAAAATGAGTTTGGTTCCAGATTTTGAGCGTTTGCTTCAGATGTTTCAGCTTTTGCTGGAACTGGTACATTTTGGCTCCTTCCGGAGGGTTGAAAGATTTCCAGGCCTTAATTACCACTTCTTTGAATCTGTTGTCTAAGAGCCAAAAGGCTTCAAACCGGAAGGGTTTGTTGCTACAATTGCTAGGGCGGGACCAGTGGAGAAGAATGGGCCAATGGTCCGAGCCTCCTTGAGGGATGATGGTTGCACTAAAGTCTCCTCCGAGGTGGATGGCATTATCAGAGATTAAAAACCGATCTAATCGAGAGGCAATAGAGTGAACTCCTTTGCGCTTATTCGACCATGTGTGTATACCATTGGAGGTATGAACATCCACAAGCCGGTTGTTGTGTATGAAGTGTTTGAAGCTGCTGCTGTCACTGTCAAGCCTGGTGCGCCCCCCCTGCTTCTCTTCCATGGATTTTATTATGTTGAAGTCTCCTCCTCCGATCCATAAAGGGTAGCGTCTTTGTACATTGAGAATAGAGATTGTTTCCAAGAGGTCCAATTTTTGCTGGATCGATTGCGGGAAATAAACATTGGTGAGATGCCCATGGATTTGGGTACCTATGAGGTGGAAAGTCGCCTGTATGAGGTGCTGCGTGGCATGGAAATTATCCAGTGAGACGATCTGTGGGTTCCATAGAATGGATAGTCCACCTGAAGCTCCTGAAGCATCTATTGAGATTGAACTACTGCCCGCCCAGGCTTTATTGCTGAGTCTGTCTATTGTCGTGCTGCTGCATTTTGTTTCCTGAAGAAAGACTATTGCTGGTTTTTCTTGCATTATTAGATTTTTTGTCATTCTGTGTTTCGAGGGACTGTTGAGTCCTCTTACATTCCATGAGATAAGCTTCATGGAGATTGCGCTTCAGGTTTGTAAAACTTGGTCAACTTGGGGAATTGCCCCGAGTTCATGAGTATTTCACCCACTGCTATTGTTCTTTGTAAGTCTGTTTTTCTACCTCTTTTCTTTGTTTCTTTGAGGATTTTCCTTCCATCCCATTGACTTCCTCCTTGGATGCCTAGGCTTTTATGATGCTGAACCCTTGTTAGGACTCCTTCGAGTTTATCGATTTGCCAAGGAGGGATTAAGGTGTAGTCTTTCTGTTGACACGCTGTTTCCAATTTGGAGATATCAAGCTTGGAGATGTTGAATTCTTTTAGATCTACCTCTTCGCGATCTTCCTCCATGTTGTCAGGGGCAGTAATGTCTAAAATGCTGTCTTCCATTGCATTTTCATGAAGGCTTAGGGCTAAGGCTGCATCAAGATCCATATCTGTAACTTGTGTGGACTCATTTAGCAAAGATTTTCCTTTGGTTGAGTGATGGAGACCAAGGTCTGAAGCAGGTGCGGACTTTTTAGCAGAGGGGGGGTCAATACTGACGGAAGGGGCTAGAACAGAGGATGAAGGGGTATTGACCTGATTGAGATTATGCTGGGATGGATGCAAAGATTCTGGGTTAGCGGCATTGGGGCTAGATTGGGGGTCGAGAGAATCTAAGGCAGAGAAGCGGTTATTGGGGGGCGCCTTAGAGGATTGGGGCGGAGGAGGGTTAGCTTGGTGTCTCCTTGCATGTCGACGACGATTGAGAATCTTAGTGAAGCCCTCAGGGTCAGTGGTGGATTCATTGGGAGATGGCTTGGGTTGCGCATTTAATGGGCAGTCCCGGAAGAGGTGTCCATGCTTATGACATTTTCTACAGCGAAAAGGAATATGCTCATAATCTAAAGACTGCTTCCATTCATAGTCATCGTGAAAGAGACTTACCGTTGCTGCTAGGGTCTTGGTGAGGTGCATTTGAACGCAGATCCTGGCATATGAGGTGTATTTGCGCGTCTTGGTTTCATTGGCTACTTTGATGAAGGTCCCCAACTTGTTGCCTATGCCTTCCAGTGTTTCTTCTCTCCAGTACTCTACCGGGAATGAGTACATTCTGATCCAAACAGGGGCCCAGCTGAAGTCCTCTTTGTCAGGATTGAATCGTGGTTTCCATTCCGTTAAATACAAGCCTGAGGAGTTGAAGAAGTACGGCCCTCCGTCAAATATTCTGGTTTTGTCTTCTAGGCAGTTGAAAATGGCTGTGAAGAAGCCTTTTGGACCAAGTTGCAGAGTCACTTGTCCTCTGGGCTTCCATTTTGAAGCTATCCAACCATGCAGGGCTTTTTCTGTAGGCCAGAATCCCAAGAACTTTCCAATCAGTGCATGGTCCTGCATGAATTGGATTTCCTCATTGATATGGTGGCTTGGTAGCTCGATCTTGATCGATTCCGCTGCTTTTGGAATGCAGGTTGCCGAGGTAACCTTGGGTTGAGCAGCTTTTGTTGAATTGGGTCTACTGTCGCTGGCATCGTCTTCGGTACTTTGATCTAGGTCCGGCTGTTCTTGTTGCATTCGTGTGTTGTCTTTTGCTAATTCTGAGTCTGCATTTGCATGTTGCAGATTCTTTGTCAGTTTTGTCGTGTTGCTGTTGGGCGTCTCCAATGGAGGGGAGGCAGGGCGCTCCCCTCCTGCAGCTGCCGCCATAGGGTGATCAGTAACCAGTCCTGCTATGGCTTACGCTGATGTCTTGTGCGGCGGCGTCTAGGGTTTCGTGCAGGTACCTGTTCTCAGTGCGTTGCAGAGTCATCATCCGTCTCCGAAAGGGGAAATAAACAAGTTAGGAATATTTCCTTGTGCCCTTATGTTATTACTGTTATGTCAGCTTGATTATATTGTGACCCCTTAGACTCCTATATATAAAAGGGAGGTTTAGTCATTTGTATTATCCAAGAATTGTTCATTTGTGTAACGTAAAGGAGGTTGCCCCCTCGAAGAGGCTGAATTCTAAGGCATTGATCTATATTTTCTATCTTTTTGTGAGATAGTTTCCTAACACTTGTTGAGGACCATATACTTTAAGAACCAAAAGACCCATATCCAACTCTGCAGATTGGAATAAGTGCCCCAAAATTGAACCCATATCCCATGAGTTGGTCATATTGACAAACCATGGATTTCAACCTATAGTCAGACCACCTACACAACCATTAGCATCCAAACAAGAGAACTCCCATCCTGGGAACAATTTTTTTAAACACAACAAAATAATGACCCCCTCCCCCAAGGTATCTTGAAAGAAAAGCACTGAAACTTTATTGGTATCAATCAATCTAGGGAGATATTGATGCTTAGATGGATTGGCTAGACCCTTACAATTAAGGGAGAGTAAAATCATGGGGGAACCTTGTGAGAGGGGTGCAACGTTCTAAGGACCCCAATGATGGTATGTTTTTTTCCAAAGGCTTGTTCCATGATAACTTTATTTTAACTTTAGAGAGATACAACTTCCAACCCAAACACTTTTGTGCGATGACCAGCATTATGATGTGGCCCAAACCCTTAGAGACACAAGGCTCATAAGAGGTGGATAGCCCAGATGGGAGAGGATATTTGGGCTCATAAGAACCAAATTCCAAGGAGTCTCCATCAAAGGAAGCAATGATGGGAGGAGGATCAATCCTCTCAACAAAAGATACAGGGCATATATCGAGGGTTGGGTTTAGGAAAGACAAGGCTTGTCCAATAAAATACAAGAAGGATCAATAACCATCCCCGAGTCTAAAGAACAACTAACAGAAAATGAGGGAGAAGGTTCATGAGTACCCAATGTCGAAGAAGCCCGCAGAGATGCCCGGATAGGACCTTTTCCAAAATAGAGCATGGCGCCATTACCTCCAATAGAACCACTGACAAGTCCATTGCAAGGATAGGCACTGTCGAAATTACGGAGGTAATAATAAATTTGTGTACAGTACCAAGATGTTCAATAGATATCACATGAGAGGAAGAATTAGGAGCAATATGATCCCCCCTAGAAACATTGACCATGCCCCCTCACGCTTCATAATGAGACTTTGCCAGCCCAAAATTCCCCTGGAACCCCAACTTACATTCACTAGTTTTGTTTCCATGAGTGTGACAACATATGCAACCAAAGGGCATACACTCATAATCCAACGGTTGGATCGTAGAGAAGCCCTTATGTGTCAACACCATTTCGCTCCAAAGGCCCTCCCAGATATCCAAAATCACCAAAAACCTAGCCACTGTCATCTTGTTTGTTTCAATGAAGTACATATCCACCTATATACATTCCCCTAATTGAATACCAATCTCCAAAAGGTCCTATTCCGACCAAAACTAGACCTTGAGGCTCGGATGCCTAACCTAGATGGGTGCCCTGTCCATATTTTCCCTAGCTAGGTCAAATAAAAGAGTCAAGTGTTTTAGAAGTAAAGGGAAGGAATCGATACTCCACATCTTGTCCATGACCCACTTGACCTCATCAAGAGAAGAGAAAAATACAATAAAGTGTCCCCACACTAAAGCCTTAATAGATGGAAGGGTAGGAAAATGATCCACCAATTTTTTCTTAACCCTGGTTGTTAGTGATTTACCTCTATAGTGTCTCCCCCAAGCGCAACCCACGATTACAAGCTCACTCATTTGAATGAACTAGTGCATTTGAGCGTCAGCACCCAAAACCATATAAAGTTGGCCTTTCTTTTCCTTAACAGAAGAGTTTTCTCTTAACAGCCTTTGTGGGTGGAGAAAACCCACAGGAATCTGGTTTAGGAAGTTGAACATGAATAGGATCCTCGGTGATATGAAGTTGTGAATCTGTCGAGACTAAATAATAGGCCCAGTCTAGACCTCCATTGAACAAAACCCACTCAAGAGAATATG
Source organism: Pinus taeda (assembly GCA_000404065.3). Lineage (NCBI taxonomy): Eukaryota > Viridiplantae > Streptophyta > Pinopsida > Pinales > Pinaceae > Pinus > Pinus taeda. Next base: position 859 of record APFE030492621.1, on the reverse strand, counting down.
TCGAGCTAAGACCCCTGACATCTACATAGAGAGTTGAAGATAAGGTCGAAGGAGACGGGCCTATAGAGCCCACGGGGAAAAAGATAGTCTATCCAATGGAGGAAAAAGAGAAAAGTTCTCCAAATGAGGGCCCATGGGGTTCCAAAGACAAGCTCCAAGGAGTGAAAATCCTCAAATAGTAGACCACCTAAAGAGACGCCAGCAAATAACCCAAAGGAGAGGGATGTCGAATAGTCCAACGAGTGTTGAAAGAAAGGAGTAGTAAAAGGATGTGACATTGGTCCCTAGGGATACCATTGAGCCAACACCATTGGTTTGTTATGTAAAAGGGGACCAACCCCCGAAAACTCTAGAGTTTCCATGTTGAAATGTTAACAAAAGACCCACTAGTGGGAAACTCTGCCTTTGAGAACATCTGCCCCAATGGAAGACCTATGAACCACGTAGTCCTCAAAGCCCCTAGCCAAACCCTTGGTACTAGCATGACTTCCAGCTGGTCCGAAAAGATTACTCATGCCCACAAGTAGATCTTTTGAATAGGCCACTAGAATGCCCTCTATGACAGGGACTCGAGGAAGCATGAAGCACTAGGAGTAAAAGGTCATTAAAAAACTAGATGAAATTGCCCCTAGATGTTCCAGGAATCGTCAAAACCCTAGAGTCTGTACGAAATATAGAAGTGTAATTCTGTGAAACCCCAATAATGAAATCAAATTAGAACAACGGAAAAAACCCATAAACTAATGTACTTTGCCACCATCTAAGGAACCCTTACGATGGAGAAGAAAATCAGAGAAACCCTAGCCATGGCTTCAGAGCTCATTGGTCCTTTATATTAATTTTAGAATATATATATATA
>APFE030492616.1:0-28131 GCA_000404065.3 Pinus taeda | reverse complement strand
ATCCCGACTTTGGACATCCTAGGATATTTGGTTGCCCAATTTTTTCTAGGAAAATTAGTGTCTTGTTGAATGACTAACACTCTATGTTTGGTAGCTACCCTAGAAAGAATAGTTTAAAGCAATTCAATGATCTTTCTTATGTGTAACAAATAAGAGAAAGATAGTAGAAAACCAGTCTGGAACTTTCATTTTTTAACAAGGTTGACACAAGACAACGAACTATCCTCGAAAATCTCACCATATAGAAGGCCTAAATAGTATGCATCGCACTTTGACAGTGTAGCAGTCAATATGGTTTAGTTTAGACACTTTCTGGATGATTTCTGAGATAGAACTTTTGGGTAATGATGTATCCAGATGACTAAATTTCTCTAGGGTATGAAGCAACTCTTTTAGGGGTTGACAAGCCCTAGTACATTGACATATATTTTTGGGTTGATGTGCCCAAATATGTCTATAACAACCATATATTTCCATTTGCGAAATGACAGAAAGGAACAAGCTAGAAGCCACCAAAAACAAAGGTGCATGTGTTGGATACTATAAAAATTCTAAATAATTTAGATAGAATATATATATTTATAAAATATATAGTAAAATTAAGATTGATTTTATCTAGGATGTAACATTTGATGAAGATCCTATCCTTCGAAAAGAAAGGGACCTTCCTCCTCCTCTACCTGCCGAGAAAAAGATGATGATATGGACCTACTAGAAGGTTCTTCTATGGTAGAACCTTAGAATGAAATTTTAAATGATCCCATGGAGCCTATGAAACCCTTAAACTCTCCTCCAAGTGATCCCCATACTAGAAAAATACCATTGTGGATTTTTGATACTATACAACATGTTGGGAGACATCTTCATGCCAAAGGGACCTTTAGAGAAATAAAGGTGCCATGTTGATATCAAGGATATTTTGTATCCATGAGCACTATCACTTAGGTTGAGCCTATCAATTTTGAATAATTTGTGAAAGAAAAAGTTTGGAAGGATGACATGGTTGAAGTGTATGAATTGATTATGAAGAATGATGTATCAGATGTTGTTTAGAGGCATAAAGGGAAATCTGTTGTGACTTCAAAATGCCTATATAAAGTCAAGAATGGAGTGGATGGAAGAATTAAGAAGTATAAGGTGAGTTTCATGGCTAGAAGTTTCCCGCAGAAAGAGGGAGAACAATATGATGACATATTTTCTCCCATTTCCTGCTACACTACCAATAGATCAATTGTTTCCCTTGCTGCTAGTCAAGGATGGACACTTCACTAGATGTATGTAAAGATGACATTTCTTTATGGCATACTACAATAATAAGTATATGTTGAGTAGCCCAACAAATTTGAATTGAAGGACATAAAGACTCATGTTTGCAGGTTGAAGAAGGCATTATATGGCTTGAATCAAGCACCCAGAGCCTGGTATGCCCACATTAACAGTGACTTCTTGAAGCTTGGATTCGTGAAAAGAAGTGTTTACCCTAACCTATACTTCAAGGCGGTCCAAGATATGAATTTGATTTTGGTTGTATATGTTGATGATCTATTCTAATGCACAAGCATAAAGAGGACTTAGCCTATGAGTTCTGGATGATGGATCTTCATATGATGCATTACTTCCTGGAATTAGAGGTTTGGTAGAAACATGGATAGATTTTATTTTTCAAGGAAAATATGTCGTGAAGCTATTAAAAATATTTGGAATGACAGAATGAAAATACTTGGCCACCTCGATGGATATGAACATAAAGAATTTATGTAGAGATGTTGGATGAACTAATTTGGTGAATCCTTTTGAGCATCAAGAGTTCATTGCGACATTTATGTTCCGTGTGAACATTGATCCAAACATATGCTTTATAGTAAAAATTTTCATTCAATTCATGAATGATCCCCTTTCATGCACATTGGGTTGCTCCCAAACACATATTGAGATATTTTCATGGGATGATTAACCTTGGTATGAGATACACTTCCGAAAATGTGAGACTGCATAGATACACCAAAGTTGACTCAACTGGAAATTTTATTAAAAGGAAGAGCACATGAGGGTGTTATTTTAGCTTGGGGTTTGCTATGATAGATTGGATGAGCAAAAAGCACAAGTCTGTAGATTTGATCGCAGTCGAAGCAGAGTACATGGATGCTAGCATGGCTAGTTGTGAGGCAATTTTGATGATAAATCTCTTTAGAGAACTATTTGAGTAGGTGCTAAGTACTATAGTCATATATTGTGATAATAAGAGTAGGATCCGATTTGTAGAGAATCTCATATTTCATGATAATTATAAGCATATTAAGATTAGTTACCACTACATTTGAGACATGGTACAGAGAGGAGTTGTAATACTCCATCACATTTCAATAGACAAGCATATAGCAAGCATACACAACAAGGCTTTGTTTAAAGGGAAGTTATTCGTCTTAAGGGAGTAGCTTGGAAGGATGGATGTGACCCTCCCGAGTAATGGTCTCAGCTGATCAAGAACACTTAGTTATGCTCTCCCCCTCTATTTGAGCTCACAAGGAGAGGAATTGAGTCTGAGAGCCCTATAGTTTACAGATCTCTAAACAATAGGATGGTCCTGATCCTTACACTCTATGGTAAGTAGTATCTCAACTATATTCACTATAGGCTATGTGTGATCCTTTTCATTTATGACAACTTTGGTATCTCCCCTATCATGATTGATAGAGTATACCCTAGTATGCATCCTACCCACAAGCTGGGCTTGTTTGGATTGTTCCTCCCCATCTAGCCAATGGGTTAAGATGACTTGAGATGGTTGTGATCCTTGCATAGAAAGTTGTATCTCACTCAAGTGATTACGATGTGGGTCTTCTACCACTTGACTCTTGACAGTCAATGAGGGAATATAAAAAATCAATTGGGATGGATGTGATCACTACCTTCTATTAGAAGTTGTATCTCATCTTTGATTATACAAAATGAGGGATGTGATACTTTCTTGGTAGATGGATATCACCCATTGTAACTGGATGATAGGATGAACATGATGCTTACCTTTTATAGAAAGTTGTATCTTTCCCATTGATAGATAAAAGGATGGGTTTGATCCTTTATTGGTAAGTTGTATCTCTCCTATTGTCACTAGAGAGAGGGTAGTAGCGTAAACTCCCCTATGATTTTAAATTCTTCTTATTTTCGATTCAAGGGTGCTTAAGAAATATGAGAAAAGATGGGTAAAGATGATAGTTGACTTGATGATGATGAGATATTGGAGATGGAACATATATTGTTGTTAGAAATTTATCCCTAGCTGAGAGGGAGTGTTAATTTGGTAGTTCAAGGAAAAATTTCATCCTTTAGACAACCCTCCTCATCAAGAAAGACCCCTCATATCCCTTGGAAGAATTTAATTTGGTTGAGGAAAAAATAATTTTTAAAGTGGAACCGCTTAATGGAATCAAAGTCAAGGTCAACCTAGAATAAAAATTAGCCTTCCTCCAATGCCTATAAATACAAGTCAATTCTCATCATTTGGAGACATCACATTAAGCATATCTCTCCTCTTCTATTGGTTCATACATGTGAAAAATTGCAAGTTCCTCTTCTCACGTGCCAAGGTTTTAGAGGTTATTCTATAATTAGAGTTGAGTTTTTTGTTTGGAATACTTTGACCAATGTTGACCAACATTCTCTTGGTTTGGTTTGGATTCTTTTGAACCTATCTTGGAAGGTCGATTTGAGTGGCACACAAACTGAGAATTTCTTGGATGTTGAACAATTGAGGCTATGGTCATAGTTTTGTCTCTCTTTTGAACGAGTTTTGTTGATTGGTTTGGGCTGAATTTGGAGGTTGATTACTTTGAATTTTGACCAATATCTTGCAAGGAAGTTTGGCTATTGACTGAACGACTAGTTAGGGCACATTTGGCTACTCTTGAATTTGAGAGAATTGTAGACTTTCACTTTGACTAGATTTGACTTAGGACATATTTGATTATTGGCTCATCATTTGATATTCTTTGGATGACTTTGTTGGATAGTCAAGGGATTCACTTTGGCTCATTGATGAATTGAATTATTGTACTCTATTTCATGAACATTTTATGAAAATCAAAAATGAAGAATTTGAAAGGGTTTTCCCCATTATGGGTTTTTCCTTAGACCTTGACTAAACTATTATGTATGTTGTCATTAATCCTTATTGTCTCTTATTGTAAATTGAAATTATTGTTATCTCTAAAAATTTTTATTTATTATTGGAATATTGAATTTATTGCTAATTGAAGTTAAGAATTGGGCTAAAGTGATTATAACAACATAGAACAATGGAAAATTAATAGTTTACTGTATGTTCCTTCTCTAATTTCAAATAAGTCAAATTTTCAAAAGATATCATAGGTATCTACATAAAGTTCCACTAATGGTATGTTTTCAAAATTTATAGGCCCATGGGATGGAGCGTTCAACCTTCTATACTTGGTCGTTAGAAGGATAGATAATAGTGAAAGAGACTATATGGATTTTTTCTTGAAAAAATTGTTGACCTAAAGATCAATGTACAATGTTGGGAATGTGTTGGTTGAGTTAATAGTGTTATCACGAGATCCAGTGTGTTCTTTTTTCATGGTAAAATAATAATTTTTTCTCTATCTTGCCCTTACTAAGGTCATTTTCCTTTTATTGGATACAAATTTGGAAAATTTAGTGATGTCAATAATGACATCATGCTAACTGAAAGTGCCACATCATCCATCCACCTCAACTGCATGTCAATATGTTGCTTGTGTTTATAGATATGTTTCCATGATTACCTATCTATAAAACCCTCGTTTCATTATATGCTGCACAATGGAAAAAACCACTTTTATTAATGTTAAACTCCTGGTGAAAATCCATGTATTTAAATTTAAAAACAATAACATGTATGATGGGACATAACCAGTGAATATTGGCAAGGACATCTAGCAGGTGTTCATGGTTGTTTATGGATAAGGAAATTAGGAAATGGTTAAAGCTCAGGATTTAAGGAGGCAAAAAGGTATTTTGGAAAATTCATTTATGAAAATAATGGAAATTAGGAGAAAAAATAAGTGAAAGGTCACAGGTTTCATGTGAGGACAAAAATGAAGTAAAATAATGGAAAATGAAAAAAATAAAGGTCTCATTCATAAAAAGGCTTCTGAGGATCAATTGGTAACCTTTTGTTAGTTCAGTGTTAGATCTCTATCTCATTATTCTCTCATTAGAATTCTTGGAGCACTCTTGGAGGGTGTGACATACATGGATTCTTGGAGAAAGAAGGAAAAGGAAGAGCGGGAAAGTGAAAGAAGGCATGAACATTAAACTACATCATTTTTGCAGGTATCGAGTTGCATGTATAATTTCTTCACTAGTTTGGACATGCATGCACATGCAATGGATTCTTGGTCGTGATATGTTTAGGTCCCTATAATACTATTCTATCCTTTATTATATTGTCATTATGCCTTAATTGTTATTGGTGTTGCCCACGTTGTCCCCATATTGTTATTATTATGCCCATAGGAAGCCCACTATTGTTATTGTTTGTTGCCCTTACATTGTTATTTGTTATCTCGCTTTCACTTATATTGTGACCCTTAGATCCTATATTATAGAAAGAAGACTTGTCATTTGTATTCATCCAAGATTGTTCATTTATTTCATGTAAAATAGGTTTCCCCCTCGAAGAGGCTGATTTTGAAGTCATTTCTCTATCTTTTCTTCTATTTTGTGAGCTGATTGTATAACAATTGGTATCAGAGCTTTCCATTCTACCGTTTCAGTGCCTCAAAAGCTCATTGTGGAATTTCGCTATAACCTTTTTTTCTACGATGTTTCAGAAGATAAAATTAAAACCCATTTGATCTGAAATATTGATGAACCTCGAGTTTGAATTTTAGATCTTTTATCGATATAGTTTTAGATATGTGGTCCAAGGAAGTTAGGTTTTCTGTAGGCTCCCAAATTATATTTCAAACAGGTGACCCACGGAAAATTGTCATAACTATCTCTCTGAGAATCATATTGAAATTTCATGAGAAGTTACAAAAAGAGGACATATAGTAGTGTTATGTATATCGATTTCCTGTCTGAAAGTTGAAACATTGCAACATGTCACTTCGTACAAGTTATCTCTACTAAATGCGTATATAATCAGGACATCGTGAGAGATTTGGCATAACTCTTCCTCGGAGAATCCAATCATTATCACGCTTCTAGGGTTGGAACGAGAACTCAGAGGACTACGATAAGAAAAAAATTTAGATCTTGGAGATATAAAATTAAAAAAATACAACAGATGCAATATTGGGCTCCTACAAAGCCAAAAAATGGTTTGTAGTCTTTTGAAAATTTTGGATAAGTTTGGTTTGAAAATTTAGTTTGAAGGAATTAAAAGGACATAGTGAAGCATAATTATCATTAATTGATGCCCCGAAGAAAGAAAATGGAAACACCTAGTAAGAAACTTGAAAGTTCTAGAATGACTCATGAAGAAGAGGAATAAATGCAACATGATATATCAAAATTACGAGACCAAGTGCAACAAATTTCACTCTCACAAAAAGTAACAAAAGCTAAGATTGATGGTTTAAAAAGAGTCATGGAAGCTAATATGGATGTTTTAGAAGTAAACATTGAATATTTGAAGAAATACATGGAAGGTTTCAAAGGAGGTTTGGAAACATTGCTAGAAGAAATACTTCCTCATGGTGAAAAGGTAGTACAGGAAACTCATGATGAGAACAAAGGAAATGTTAGTCATGATTTCATAGAATGTAATGTTTGATTGAAGACCCACCATGTTGAAAATGATTTCATAGACTCTAATGTTGGACTGAAGAGCCAACATGTTCCAAAGATCGACATGAGGAAGTTTGATGGCAAGGATCCCATAACATGGATACTACATATGGAGCAATATTTCGATCTCCATAATGTGAAAAGCACAAATAAGGTATGCATTGCGACTTTATATTGGAACCAATTAGTTTGGATGGTATCTATGGCTTCACTCTCATAAACAAATTGTCACTTGGGAAAATTTTATGGAAGAAATGATGGCACATTATAAGGATACAAAAAGAAAATCCTTTTTTAGCCAATTGATAAATCTCAAACAAAAAGGTTGAATGGTGGAGCACATTAAGGACTTCCAAAAATTGAATATAAGCGTAAAATATATCCGATACGAGCGTAGGATTGATGTGTTCATAAGGAAAATAAAGGATAACATCCAACATGAGGTTTTCCTTTGGGAACCTAATTCATTGGTGAAGGCATTCAGCTTGGTAAAAACAATTGAAAGCAAAATTATGGAAACAAGGAAGCCTACCACTCACAACTATAAAGATGGAAGTGTCGTTGCTCCTAGACTTCAACAACCTACAAGGTTGACACCACAACAATTGAAAGAAAAAGGAGAAAAAGGGATTTCTTACAGTTGTGATAACAAATACATTAAAGGTCGTAAGTGTGTCAAGAAGAAATTATTTTACATAGATTATGAAGGGGAAGAAGAAAACGAACAAGAGAGATCAAAAGAAGAGGATACAAACCAAGAACAAAGCCTAGAGAAAGAAGAAATGAATCCGACCATATCTTGTAATGCCTTGTCCAGAATAACCACTGCTAAAACTGTCAATATAGAAGGACATATCAACAATAAGAAGGTAATAGTGTTGATTGATTCAGGAAGTACCCATAATTTTATTCATTGTAAGATATCGAAGGAATTGAATTGTTTCCTATATGCAACACTAGAGTGTCAAGTGATGGTTGCAAATGGAAGAACCATAAATTTGTCTAGAAAGTGTCATAATATCAAGTTATCCATGGGATACTATGAGTTGAATAGTCCCATGCTTTTCGTTCTAATGGGTGGTGCTAATGTTGTAGTAGGAGTCTAATGGCTACAAACTTTGGGTACAATAGCTTTTAATTTTCAAGAATTTTTCTTGAATTTTTTTTTAGAAGGAAAGGAAGTTGAATTAAGGGGTATTGTAGGGAAACCAAGAAAGTTAATCATCTCTAATGGAATGAGAAATATTCTAAAGAAAAACAACGTGGCGTAATTGCACAATTATGTTTGCTAGAGTTTCCCACGTCGAAATCAACTATTTCTCTAGATCTCCAAAAAGTCTTTGACAATCATTCCAAGGTATTTGAGACTCCCAAAGGCCTACCTATTCATGATCATTATCATGGTATTTGTTTGATTCCAGGAAGTGTTCCTCCAAATGTGAGGCCTTATAGATGCCCCTATGCCAAAAGAGTGAAATTGAACATATGGTTGTATAAATACTAGAGGTTGGTATAATTCAACCTAGTCAAAGCTTTTTCTCTACTCCAGTAGTATTGGTGCACAATAAGGATGGATCATGGCACATGTTTCTGGATTATAGGGATCTAAACAAGCTCACTATTAAAGATAAATTTTCCATTCCCATCATTGATGAATTCTTGGATGAATTACATGCATAAATGTACTTCACCAAGTTGGACCTTAGTTCAGAATATCATCAAATCAAAATGAAGACTGATGACATTCGAAAAACAACATATAGAACTCATGAGTGTCATTTTGAATTTGTGGTCATGTATATTGTCCTTACCAATGCACCTTCTACATTTCAAGGTTTGATGATTTCCATTTTCAAACCCTTCCTTAGAATATTTGTGTTAGTATCTTTTGATGATATATTAATCTACAACAATTCTAGGAAGGATCATGTTGAACATGTTGATAGAGAGCTCAAACTATTGGAGGAGAAACAATTATATGCAAAAACCTCCAAATTTTTCTTTGGATTATAAGAGGCGGAATATTTGGGTCATATTGTATCTCATGAAGGTGTTAAGGTAGACTCTAGAAAAATTAAAGCCATTAAGGAATGGAAAATCCCCACATCCATAAAGCATCTATAAGGATATCTCAGGTTGACACGGTATTCTCACAAGTTTGTTAAGGATTATGGGAGAATAGTAGCACCTCTAATAACATTAATAAAGAAAGATGCATTTTTTTGGACTCCAGAAGCGACAAAAGCGTTTGAACATCTTAAAGAGGAAATGTACTAAGCATCAGTCTTAGCTATGCCAGACTTAAAAAAAAAATATTATTGTGGAATGTGATGCTTCAAGAAATGGAATTGGTGTTGTTTTAATGCAAGAAGAAAGACCCATTTCTTTCGAAAGTCATCCAATCAAAGGAAGGCATTTACACAAAGCTATTTATGAGAAGGAAATGTTTGAAATACTACATGCACTTAAGAAATGGTGAACTTACCTAATGGGAACACACTTCAAGGTAAAAAAATATCATGATACCCTTAAATACATTTTAGAACAAATATTATTTTCAAAAGAGAAACAAAAGTGGGTCACAAAGATGTTGGGTTATGATGTTGAAGTCATCTACAAAAAAGGGAATCAAAATGTTGTTGCAGATGCACTCCCAAAAAAGGATGAGGATGTGGAAGCATTGCTTAGTGCCATTTATATTATCCAACCAGATTGGATAAAGGAAGCAACGGATGAATGGAAGAATGACGAAGAAGTGTGGGCACTCATTCAAAAGTTACAACAAGACTGCAGTACATCTGATACATTTAGTTGGAAAAATGATTTGTTATGGTACACAGATTGCTTGTACCTCTGTAATAATTCCCAAATCAAATAGAAGATTATTATGTAATCGCACACCTCTCCCTTAGGAGTGCACTCAGGATTTTTAAGAACTTACCATATGGTTAAGAAGGATTTTTTTTGGATGGCCTTAGATATGATATTCAAAATTTTGTGGCAGAATGTTTGGTTTCCAAAGAAAATAAAGTTGAAACAATTAGGACCCCAAGTCTATTACAACCTTTATCCATTTCATGTGAACGTTAGCAGGAGGTTTCAATGGATTTTATCATAGGTTTACCCAAGTCCAAAAGAAAGAGTGTCATCATGGTGGTATTTGATAGACTTACCAAGTGTGAACACTTTTGGGCATTATCTAATCCCTTTAAAGTCCGTACAGTTGCTACTGCATTTATGGAAACAATTCAAAAGCTACATGGAAACCCAAAGATTATTGCAAGTGACAAAAATCCTATTTTCACTAGAAATTTTGGACATAATTATTTTATTGTCTTGGTACTTAGTTAGCTCATAGCTCATCTTATCATCCTCAATCTGATGGAGAAACTAAAATAATGATCACATGTTTGGAATGATATCTTCATTGCTTTGTATTTGATGAATAGATGCAATGGGCCAAATGGATACCTCTGGTTGAATGGTGGTATAACACTTTCTTCCATACTTAGAAAAAATGACCCCATTTATGGAACTTTATGGATATCATCCACCATGCATCACATCATATTTAAGAGAAAATTCTAAGGTTTGAGCAGTGAAATACAACATCGAGCATCAACAACAAGTTCTCCAACTATTAAAGGATAACCTCACTTTGGCACATAATATAATGAAAGAAAAAGCATATCAACATTGCAAAAAAAGAAGTTTTGATATAGGTGACTTGGTAATTCTATGGCTACAACCATACAAACAAATGTCCTTCAAGAAAGATAAGAAGGATAATAAATTATCACCAAAGTATTATCATTCGTACAAGGTGTTGCAAAAACATTGGTAATATATTATACAAATTGGATATTCCTACAACTTCGTGAGTGCACCGAGTTTTCCATGTTTCACTTTTAAACAAGGTTATAGGCAGCAAGCTCCCAGTTCAAAAAATATTGCTATAACTTTATGAGGAAGGAAAAATCATATTGGAACCTAAATAAGTGATAGAAACCAGAACTCTACAGATACGAGATCGATCAATTTCAGAGTATCTTATAAAGTGGAGGAATTTACCCACCAAAGATTCCCCATGGGAGGATGAGAATTTTATACAGAATCATCCAAAAAAACTCAAGCATTGAGGACACCACCTTTTTGGAGAGGGGAATGTTAGGTCCCTATAATACTAGTGTTTTCCCTAATTATTATTCTCATTGTAGCACCTTATTGTTATTGTTGCACACCATTACATTATTATTGTTATGTTAGATTTTACTTTATTCTAACCCCTTAGAATCCTATATATAAAACGAAGGTGTTTTCATTTGTGTCATCCAATAATTGTTCATTTGCGTAATGTAAATGAGGTTTACCCCTTGAAGAGGATGATTTTGAATTCGTCGCTCTATCTTTTCTTCTATTTTGTCAGTTGGTTGCATAACAGTATGTCATTGGCATGGAGGAATGTTTGGATTGACAATGGATTGCATAGCCTTTCCATTTCATGGATAGCCAGGGTGATTGTCTGTTTACTTTCATGATTTTTTTTTGGTCGGTTCTCATGATTCCTTAGATTTGGTTGAGTTATTACTTCTTGGAAACCCTAGTTGGACAAACGCTCTAGAAGTCATGTAACAACTTGGGTTGAGTTACTAGTCATGGAATCCTTGGTTGGACAAAATCTTTGGAAGCTCTTGGTGGGTTGAGTTACCAGTCCTAGAAACCTTGGTTGGAAAAATGCTCTAGAATCCTGATGACAACGGTGGCTTGATCTCCTAGCCCTAGAAGCCTTGGTTTGAACAAACACTCTGGAAGCCCTAGAAGGCTTGGATGGAGACCAATCCGATGATGGTTTTGGCGATGTCTGAATGTGAGGTGGAATCATTATTTGATGGGATGAGGGGGATGGCCTATGGAATCCCTGGATGAGTTTTGATTGATGTCTTTTACGAAATCCCACATTCATGCTTGGAATATGGCACGGGGTTGAATGGTTGACAAGAAATTTGGCTAAGCTATTCTACGGTTAGGTGGAATGTGGTAGTCCCATCTCCAGTTGGTTCATTGCATTCATTAATGAGATATTCTTTCCTTGATTTCCATGTCTAAAGGTATTGATGTATTTATGTATTTGATGGTTGTCATGTTTATTGTATTTTTTTTCCCATTACGTTGGTTCTATGTACATTTTATGACAATGGTTACATATGAATTTCAACATGTTGTTACTTGTATGTGAATGTATAATGTGTCTATGACCTAATAGATGATAATGCATCAAATTACATAAGGGAACAATGGTTCATAGTGATTCTCATATAAGTTTGAGATCCCTACACTTAACTCTATTATTTACACCTACAGATTACATGTCGATGATATGTTGATGAAATGTCTATCATGGCCACTAGGGATCTTATCAAGATCTCTAAGAAGTATTTTCCTTGGTAATTTCATTTCCTTGTTAATTTATTGAATTGAAGAGATGAATTAGTTTTGGGCAGTGACCTGGGATCTGGGCTTGAAAAAGTGGCTCAAATCATGGAGTCATTCGAATAGCACTAACAATTTTGGTCCACAGTCATTAGAAGCTAGGCCTTTGAGAGCGAATTTAGGTTGTTGGTCAGTCCTACTTTACTAACTTAAAGAGATGAATCAATTATGGGTAGGGAAATGGGATTTGGGCCTAAAAAGTGGGTCAAATCCAAGAGTCACTTGTATAGCACTGACAGTTTTGGTCCACAGTCACTAGCAGGTAGGCCGATGAGATTGAATTTAGGTTGTTGGTCACTCTCTTGCCCATAGCATGATAGGGACTATGGCCTGCGAGACCTAAGAAAACAGTGGGACCCATCGACATGGCGTGTGAGTGGCTGAATTATCTTCTGAGGGTTATGTTGATGATTTTGGATGTCTGTATGGTGTGTTTCCATCGGTTCCACTTCCTTATTGTGACTTAGGAGGTTGAATCATATCATAAGGGTCACTCATTGCATGTTTACCCTGGCTGACTCGTTTCTTGGGTAGAAGTGGGAAAAGGATGTTACATTAAACCAATGGTATCACAACCCCCACCCCATCAATGTTCAAAAGGGCCCTCAATGAATATAATTCATTGATCTATGATTAGTGAGAATCTAGACTTCCTCCCCCATCTCCCAACATAATTTCATAACCATGCAATTTATTGTTGTATCTATAATACATATTTTTTATTTGTGTGTGTGTGTGTGTGTGTGTGTATATATTTTCAAGGTAAAACTCAGCAACTTAGTATTAATAAAAATAAAATTTTACATAGATCAGATGCATAAGTGCATTCAAATATTGTCTCAAGGATAAGTGTATGTGATTTAAGCACACATAGTAGCTAGAATAAAAAAAATACATTTGACAAGATAAACTGGTTTTTTATTCTCCTTTTACTTTTGGACTTTTTTCCAAACCCCTATTGATGGATTAGATGAAACAATTGCTAGCTCATTATTTCCTGAAATCTTTTGGCCTTCTTTATTTGAATCTGACTTCTCAAACAGATGTGATCACTTTGTTCCACCTGGACCTTGAATGTTTCTCTTCTCATCTTGTTGGTTCTCATGGATCAAGACCACTACTGAGTTATTGGGAATCTATGCTTGTTTGTTCTAATCATTCTCCTTCTCTTCTCCATCCTTTTGAGAACCTTGTTGATTTTATGTCTCTAGCTCTTGTTGGGTCTCATCCATTTCTTCATCCTCATCATCTGAAGAAGGAGGTTCGATGAATTTCCATCCTTTTTGCTTTTGTGGTCTTTTCTTTGTCTTTTTCTTTTCTTGTTTGCATGTGTTCTGCAGGTGCCCTGTTTGATGGAAAATGCGACATTTGAAGGTAGTATTTTCAAAATATGACTATTGTGTCCATTTGAAGTCTTGATGTATCATGTGGATTCGATCAAGAAGTCCTTTGCTTAAATCCATCTCAACACATATGCGTGCATATGGGAAGATATATTTGTCCATTCTTTCTTGATCCATCTTTAGGAACCTTCCTAAAGATTTCCCAATGCCTTCTAGTACCTGGTGGTGCCAAAAGGGGAGTGAATCATAGATTTGTCTCTCTCTTTTGAAATATTTCTGTTGAATATTTTTGGCTAACTTTTACCAGCATTGGAGGTTGGGTACATTGAATGTTAACCAAGCTCTTAGAGGGAATATTGAAATTTGACTCATGGACTAGATAGGGCACATTTGACTATTGTTTACATTGATAGAATTACAAACTCTCACTTTGACCATATTTGACTATTGGTTAATCATTTGATATTGGTGGATTGATTTTATTGGATATTTGAAGATTGACTTTGATTCATTGATGAATTGAATTATTGTACTCTCTCCGTTGAACATTTTATGCCAATCTAATAAGAATAATAATTTGAAAGGGTTTTCAATGTTGTGGGGTTTTCCCTTGTCTTTGACCGAATTCTTGTGTCTCTTTTCATTGCTTCTCATTCTCTTTTATTATACATTACATTTATAGTTTTATATAAAATTTCTATTTATTAATGTTTGAAGTTAAGAATTAGGCTAAAGTGATTGTAACAACATCAAATAGTGGAAAATTAATAGTTTACTTGACGTTCCTTTTGTGATTTGAGATAAATACAATTTTCAATGGGTATCACAGATATCTTCCTCACGGCCCACTAATGGCATGTTTTCAAAATTTACACATTCATGGAGTGTAAGGTTCTACCTCCTATACTTAATCATGGTTTTAAAAGGATAAATAATAGTGAAAGAGACTACATCGAATTTTTCTTTAAAATTTTGTTGACCTAAAGATCAATGTACAATGTTGGGAATGTGTTGGAAGAGTTGGCATTGTTGTTACGAAATCAATTGTGTTGTTTTTTCATGGTAAAATATTAATTTTTTCTCTCTTATTCACTTACTAAGGCCACATTCTTTTTGTTTGATATAAATTTTGAAAATTGAGTGATGTCACTAATGACATCATGCTGACATAAAGTGCCACATCATCCATACACGTTAAACGGATGTCAATATGTTACTTTTTTTGAGCAATATGTGTCCATAATTACCTATTTTCATAACCTTTGTTTCCTTATATGCTCACATAGTGGCAAGAAACCACTTTTATTAAACCAATGGTATCATAACCCCCACCCCTTTAGTGATCAAGAGGGACCTCAATAAATCTAATTCACTGATCTATGATTGGTGTGAATCTGGACTTTCTCCCCAATCTCCCAACCTCATTAAAGTGTCAATCCATGATAATATAATTGCGTAACCATGCACTTTATTGTTTTATCTATAATACATATTTTTTATTTGTGTTTGTATTTATATGTATATTTGTTCTTCTTTTTCTTCATAAAACTAAAAAAAATTCTCCTACAACAAGCCACATGAATATGAATCATTCCATTTCTCTTTTGGGGATAAGGTGATCAAATTCTCCTTTATTTAGATATCTGAGGGATTAGCAATGAAATGGGTGAGGAACATTGAGGGGACTAGATATCACACTCTAGTATTTCCATGCAATTAATTTATCTCTACCAATTTTTTTCATTTCAACATGATGGGGAAAAATGTTTTTAGATCCATACTAAATAATGAGAAAAAAAATGAATAATGATGATAGATAGAAATCAACCTAGATATGGGATGTGAATATAAGGGAGAGATGTGAAACCTTATGTATGGATTGCCACTCACATGTGATTTCAATTAAAAGCTCATATTTGTTGATAGATAGAAATCAACCTAAATATGGGATGTGAATATAGGGGAGAGATGGAAAACCCTAAGTATGGATTGCCGCATGCATGCAATGTCAATTAGAACCTACTAGTTTGTGCCCGAGGATGTAAAGTAGTGAGGCAGGGTCACATTAGAGTGAGGGAAAGTGGTAACAACCAAGGTGAAGCATGGGAACATGAATATATTGAAAATTGAGCATTCATCCCATTCAACTTATGATCCGTGAGACAATGACCTTAAACATTTAATGAAAACACTTTATTGAAAAAGGCTCATGTACCTCACACCTAATGAGCCATTTTCATATTATTAGTCTAGATGTAAAATAGCACTAAATTGAACATGGATAAGATTCATGTGAGGCTAGTTGTCCATAAATAATCATATGAGTGTTATCTGTGCTGAAAATAGCAACAAGAAATGTTAAAAAAACAACAAGAAAATCTTAATTTAATTTTTCATTGAATTAAATTAGGAATTAAATTGTAATTATATTCTCATAGCAACTTGTAACAATTAACTAAGTTAAGTTGACTTAGTTGGGTCAATAAATTCAATTTGGAAGTCTATCTAGAGTCATGTAGAGTGATCCCTAAATTTTAAGGGAGGAGGTTGAGTTTTTTGAGTTGTAATTAATTCAATTAGTTTAGCTGAGATAATGTCAAGGGCCAATGTTGAGTTATTTTGAGTTGTAATTAATTAACTTAGTTTAACTGAGCTAAAGTCAATAAACTAGTTTTACCTATTGGAAGAACTAGTAGGAGGTCTAGTAATGGGGACATGCACCAATGCATCCTCGGTGCGACACTAGTTAACTGAAGATTCACTCATAAATAACTCATGCATGTCAATTCAGAGGAAGACCGAGTTGATATTAGAATTCAGGGACAATGTACTATGAGTTGTATAATTTTCTGAGTTGTACATTTGGTGCATGCAATCAGTTGAGGGCCTATGGATGGATTGCACAGTTATGGAGAGAGAATTTCCCAATTGTGTCACACCAATTAACTCAAGATTCACTAATAAATAACTCATCCATGTCAGTTTAGAGGAATACTCAGTTGATATGAGAGTTCAAGGATAGTGTACTATCCATTGTGTAATTTTCCTAGTTGTACAGATGGCGCATGCGATCAGTTGAGGGCATATGGTTGGATTGCAGAGTGATAAAAGGAGAATTTCTCAATTAAATATGGGCTAATTCTCTCAGGAATTTCAGAAGGATGTAGGGGCTTGGTAGACAGAAGAATTTGCTAAGTGTTCGCTTGAGCTCACTTGTGAAGGAGAGAGATATATTGTGTTGTTGGAGTAATTGTTCAGGTTGAACAAGAATTGTATTTTCTTTTTAAATATTCTGGTTAATTCAATATAGATATTCAGGTTTTATAGTAGTTTCTTTACCAAGGAAAATATGTGTTATGTGCGATTGAACTTCTTCCTTTTCTTCTTATTGTTTTCATCGATCAATTTTGGTTTCCACAGAAGACTAGAGTAGATTCTTGTCTTTTTTTTTAGGATATCACATAAGTTATTGAATCTACAAGTAAAAATATACATGGCATTAGAGCTATATTTGTAGGAACCTACAATTTCTCAAGCTAAAACAAGAGGAGAATATTTTTCTCCTAGTCATTGCCTACATGGGTGGATAGATGGAAACATACAACCAAAACAATAGGAGAAATTTGGTTCTCCTAGTGGTTACCTACATGTGTTGTGGCTAGATGAAAACATATCTATGTAAAATTTTAGTGTATTTATCATAAATTTTATATTTATAGGCTAGATATGGTTCAAGTTTTATGAATTTCATCTTGTTAGTGTTGAATAATTTAATATTTATACTATGTGTTATGGATTGATGACTATTATAGATTAACATGTATATATCTATCATAAATAAATCAACAATATTCATTTGGTTGATGTTGTTTAAGGTCCTCTTCAGAAATTTAATTAATAGGAAGATCAAGGCGTTGAAGACTAATAAAAATAGTGAGTTTTGTTTTTGTAGATTCTGAAATGTTGTATAAGGAGAACTATGCATCAAATCATATGACAACTCTATATGCCGCTTACAACACATGAATAATACTTTGATGGGGAGTTTTAGAGTATGCTTAGAGGATCCAAGTTAGAGTAGAAATTCTAGATAAAAGCCAATTCTATTGTATGTTACTTAAGTAGTTTTTTTACACTAATTATTTAGAAAAGGACCCCTATGAGGGTCTTAACTAAAACAAAGTCATATTATTAATTAAGAAAAATCCATTGATTTAGCATATTCACATTTTAGTTGCAGGGTTTATGATCATGTGCCTAAGGATGAATTTTTGAAGTTGGATAATAAGGTAGTGAAATGTATCTTCATTAATTATGTTGTTGGTGTAAAAGCATACGAGCTTTATGATCATGTAGATGAGAATTTTAAGTATAAGAATATTGTTTTAAGAAAACTAAAGTCTTCAGTAGAAGAGGGTGAGAAGAAGCTAGTTTTTTATTTAGTTCTTTAGCAACCACACCAAAGATTAGAAAATTTTAAAGAGATAATGGACCAAAGTTTAATGATGATAGTGATGAGGAGGTATAAAGAATTTTAGAATAGGAAATTGGAACTCCACCTTAGCCTTGGAGAAGGTGAACTTAGTAAAAAAAGCGACTAGATATATGCAATTATAGTTTATCCAATTTCAATTGTATATTTCATTTGTTTACTTACATAAATGAGCCTATAGCTATAAAAGAATATAAAAATCGAAGGAGTGCTAGAATTGGGCTTGTATAAGAATATGGCTTCAATTTTTACTAAAAATGATATGATGAACACATGGATCCAAATGGAAATGGGTGTATAGGGCTATGGATTCATTTTTTACTAAAAATGATATCAAAGTATGGTTTCTTAATGGATGAACACATGGATCCAAATGGAAATGGGTGTATAAGGATATGACTTCATTTTTTACTAAAAGTGATATCAAAGTATGGTTTCTTAATGGATGAACACATGGATCCAAATGGAAATGTGTGTAAAACGAAAAGATAAATTCTATAGCATTTTTTTTTAAATCACAAGTTGGTATTAGTTGTGAAAGAATATTTTGAAATTGTCAAAACGTATTCATATTTGAGTTGAATGCACATGGGTGTTAAGGAAAAGATAAATTCAATAGCATCTTTGAAAAGTAATATTGGTTTTGAAAGAATATTTTTAAGTTGTCAAAACACACTTGAGTGGTTACTAAAATAACATCTATCAAATTCTTAGATATCAAGTTCTTAGATATTATATGTATGAAAAACTTTTGATATTATATGTAGGAACAACTTTTGATTTAGAAATAAGATAGGGGAATGTGAAGACATGATTTCGTTTAAGTATGGTGACTTAGAGGAGGATATATATTTGACACAATTTTATATCTATGTCTAAAAAGATAAGTAATTCTTACAACTCTATATGGTCTCAAATAGTCACTCAAAACATGCTAGCATAAGCTAGATTATTTTGTCTATAGTTTTAGGGTTTTAAGTGCATATTAGAGATAATATAATGGTCATTTTATTTTTGATAAGATAATGGTCATTTTCTTTTTATCATTTTTAGAAATGTGATAATGGTCATTTTATTTTAGCAATTTTTTTCCCAATTTTTTTTAATGTAGGGGACATTTTATGAGGACATTATATAGACTAAGATAGACTAACATAGACTAAGAATTGTTTCGCCAATATTACTCATTAAAAATGGCCTCCTCAAGATGGCTTCTTGTTTTTATTAAGAATGGTACCAAAGTATGGTTTCCTAATGGATAATCACATGAATGAAAATGGGTTTTCAATGAAAAGATAATTTCAATAGCATTTTTGAAAAGTACAAGGTGACATCGGTTGTGAAAGAATATTTTGGAGTGGTCAAAACATAATTTGTTTTTTTGAAAATTACGAGGTGATATTAGTTGTAAGAGAATATTTCACAGTGAGTGATATATTTTGGTTATTTTAGTTGAGATATTTTCCCTAGCTACTAAAGATATGTAATTCTTGCAACTCTATATAGCCTCAAACATTCACCCAAAACATGCTATAAAAACTAGATTAGTTTGTCTCAAATTTAAGGGTTTTAAGTACATATTAGAGACAAGATAGTGGTCATATGCAACTCTATCTGGTCTCAAATAGTCACCCAAAACATGTTATCAAAACATTGATTAATTTTGTCTCAAGTTTAAGAGTTTTAAGTGCATATTAGAGACAAGGTAATGGTCATATGTAACTCTATATGGTCTCAAATAGTCACCCAAAACATGTTATCAAAATCTGGATTATTTTGTCTCAAATTTAAGGGTTTTAAGTGCATTAGAGACAAGATAGTGGTCATTTTCCTTTTAGAAATAAGATTGTGCTCTATTTTTTTTCTCAAGTTTAAGGGTTTTAAGTGCATATTAGAGACAAGAAGGTGGTCATTTTCTTGTTATCAATTTTTTTATTTCTTAAATTTTATGTAGGGGACATTTTGCGAGGACATCCAATAGACTACAATGGCCTCCTAAAGATGGCTTGTATATCTATGGTAAGAAACATAAATAATTCTTGCAACATAACATCTATCAAGTTCTTATTATGTGTAGGAACAACTTTTGATTTAGAGATAGGATGGGGAAATTTGAGACATCATTGGAGTATGGTGACTTAAAGGAGGAGATATATTTGACACAATTGTATATCTATGTTGAAAAAGATAAGTAATTCCTGTAAATATATATGGTTTGAGATAGTCACCCAAAACATGTTATCAAGTTTAGGGGTTTTAAAATCTAAATTGGAACACTATGCATATTAGAGATAAGATAGTGATCATTTTTTTTTATGTAGGTCGAATTTTGGGAGGAAATCACATAGATTAAGAATGCCCTCCCCAAAATTACAAAAAATGAACATGAAAATAAAAATATAAAAGTGGAGAACATCAGTTTGATGTATTTGACTCAAGTTGTCTCATGACTCAAACAAACACAGAGGAAATCACATAGATCAAGAATGGCCTCCCCAAAATTACTGAAAAAATGAAAATTAAAATAAAGAGATAAAATTTGGAGAACATCAAACATTTTGTTTGATGTATTTGACTCAAGATGTCTCATGAATCAAACAAACACAATATGGTCAACATAAACATATGCAAAATCTCGGTATAACAAGAGTCCTCCATCAAAAAATAATTAATTGCAGTAGCTTTCACCGTCCATGGCTATCTACCATGATATATATATATATATATAGTTATTATAATAGGAGGTTCTCCGGAAACATGATTATAAATTTAATATACAACTATGGTTAGTGACTACTAAATTGAAACTGGATTTGTTTTTGAAATTATGAAAACTACCATATTTTCACATTTAAATTAACGAAAATATTGCATAGATTTGATGTTATATGTTTCATGCCCAGGTACCATGGTTGATTCTTGAGCCTCATTTGATCACTGAGGCGTTCCAAGGTTTGGAATGAGTGTGTAAAGCCCATAAAACCCAGAGTGTATGGTTGGAGGTGACGAAGAATCTTGGGCTGGGGAGAAGAGAAAGAGAAAATTGAGAAAGAGAAAATCCATATTGCTATCCAGAAAATCAGAGTCCTCTGAAAGGCCTTCGATTGCAGATAGCAATGATTATACATAGACAAATGTACCAATGTTTTACACATTCTCTCTGGATTCTTTAAAATAAACCTTTAAATGAGAAAGAATCTGCAGAAATACTTAAAACGCTATGTGCTGACTCAAAACACTAAAGACGTATAAAGATGTTTAAAAGTATGATTGCACGGGAGCATATGTGTATGTTTGAGTACAATGGGCAATTTTTTGGTTGGCAATGCGGTTATAAAGAATGGAAGTCAATGGGAGCCGGGAGGCTCCTTTCTTTACTAACTGTAAGTCTAGCTCCGGGCAGGGTACTTTCTTTCTTTAAGGAGCTAAATCTTTACTAAATGTAAATCTAGCGCCCCATGCTAGGGCTGCTACACATAATTTTACCCTCAAATTTTCAGATGTAAGGTGGCATTAAAGGCCAAGGCCTTGGATCTTTAATTTTAGCCTCAAATTCAATTTCAAATGAATCTTTGGGGCGATGAGGTATTAGGAGTCACACGCTTCTAGCGGTTTTGAGCTACGAATCTATCATTTGAGTTTGCCAGCTGGTTGGTAAAAATTCCTTCACGGTCGGAATCGCTGCCGGAAAAGTCCCTCGAGGCTGTCACCTACATTCGCCGAGATAGCCACACAAATGTGGCTCACAGTGCTAGCAGGCACAATCCACCCAACACATGCGCCAAATCCTAGATTTGCTAGAAACTAGAAATCGTACACAGGAGATTTACAGGGCGGGTTGAGAATAAAGAGCCCCAAGTGGATATACACAGGCAGGGTCTTGCGGCATTTTCTGAGTCTATTCATGAGAGTAGCCAGCAATAAGACTATGCGATCAAAAGCATGATAATAATAATAAATTGCAAGACGATGGCAAGGGTTCGAAGCAACTATGGCTTGAGCAACCCAGTATTCGCGTGAATTACCATGGCCATTATATGCAACGCGTCGTAATTACCATCGCCATTATCTGCAACGCGAGATAACTCCCGTGAATTGCCCTCGCCGTTATCCACAACGGGGTATGATAAGTGAGTTATTCGTATCATACGCGCGTAAATTGCCCTCGCCGTTATCCGCAACGGGTATGATAAGTGAGTTATTCCTATCATACGCGAGTAACCTTAGCCGGATATGCCCGGTTATGCCATTTACGGTTGCCGCCAACCATTTCCGACACGTTATACGCGAGTTCATTCGGGGCAATGCCAGTAACCATTGCCATTTATGCGAGATATTTCCGCGCGAGCGGCCGGATATGCGACTTATCTCTGCCGGATATGCGATTTATCATTCCAGTTATCTCCGGCTAGATAAGACGCTTATACGGGAAGGATAAGTAGCATATCCGGCAGAGATAGGTCGCGTTCCAGCCTCATAATTCGCATATCGGCATAACCAAACCGCATTGCCCAGAAATTACTAGCGTATCCGGCAAAGATTGCTCGGATATCCAGAAATACCTGTCGGAAATAGCTCGCGTTATGTAAAGGTCGCATATCGGCGGGGACATTTGGCATATCTGACCGCATATACTGCTAGTAACTCTCATATCACTACCGCGTTGATAGTGAATAACTCGCCTATCACTACCGCGTTGATAGTCAATAACTCGCCTATCACTACTCGTTGATGTTGAATGACAGCGCGTTGATAAAGAATTCAGGTATCAGTATCAATAACAAACGAATATGCGTTCCAAGTGAAATTAACAAACCCTATACGAAACATCCATAAGTGAAATTTCGCAGAAAATGTCGTTGTGGATATCTGCCACCATTAATTTGATGTTTCGAAGGACAAATTTGCCTGACAGAAAATGGGAGAGCCGCTGCGTACGTATTATTTGCCTGACGGAAAATGGGCGAGCCACAGCTTACGGATTCAGCTGAATACAGATTTGATAAACATTCTGGACAGCCAAGAATTGCCATATGATGAATGCATGGATGGATGAGCCCGCTGTTTATTCTCCGTACAAAGTTGACTTGGTTGTTACGGGTCAGAACTTCATCAGCCTTTTCACCTCAATTGAAGCAATTGAATTAACAATGACAATTAAACGGGAAAACTTCAAGTACAGAGTCCAGAGCTGTAGTGAACAACTAACCTGTATAGAGGAAGTGAGCGCGGTTGCTTTTTCAAGGGCGTCTGCAAAAATATTTTGAAATAGGCTGTTAAGTTTTCTCAGTGGATAAAAAAATAAAAATTATCAAAACAATTTTGGGTGAGAGGGTCATGAATACAATCCCATTCGAATTACGACTTACCATTAAGTTGTCTTTACTACCCAATGGTACTAAAAATTCCGGTCTTCCTCCCACATACCTTTTATAAGATTAAAAAAAACACCCATGGTTATTCTAAATACTATGGAAACTTAGAAGAATGGAAAACACTGTTTTTTTTTCTATTTTATGAGTGTTTTTGTGGGTAAATGAGGGTAAATGGTTCGATCATAAATTATATAAAGCAATGAAAAAATTTTGAGATAAAATATTTAATTTAAACCTAAATAAAATAACTAAATAAACAAAGTGAAAAATATTCAATTTAAATATAAATAAACAAATTAACTGTGAAAAATATTCAATTTAAAAAATATTTTGTATAACAAAAAATTGAGATAAAATATTTAATTTAAACATAAATAAACTAATTAACTCTTAAAAATATTCAATTTAAACATAGTAATAATATATTTAATTAATAAATAACTAACTATGAAAAATATTCAAATTAAACATAAATAAATTAACAAACTAACTGTGAAAACTATTCAACTTAAAAATAAATAAACTAACTAACTATGAAAAATATTCAATTTAAACATAAATAAACAAACTGTAAAAAATATTTTGATATAAAATATTCAATTTTAACATAAATAAACAAACTGGCAAATAATTTTTTTTATGGCACTTCAAGTTGTACTAGAATTGGGTTTTCCACTAGTTTTAAAAACACTTGTAATTTTTTAATACAATACTCAATACAAAGTAGTGTAAGAGCATTATATTTTTCGAGCATTATATTTTTTTTTGGATATCAAGGTAGTGTAAAAGCATTATATTTTTTTAGATATCAGAAGAAGGCCAAAGCAAGTTTCTAAATTGTTATGCACGATCACGCTATCTCTGCACATGCACGATAACACGCACACACGCATACACGCATACCCGTCCAGACACATACAGGGATACGTACATGTGCACAGGCATACCCCCACGGCGGGCACACACACACGTAAGGAGCTGCCCTGGAGTCAATCAAAAGTCTCATAAGCAAGAGAACATGGGATGATCTAATGGGATGATTAGAGGGATGGGAGGATGGGGATTCAACCTTGCCTGGGGATTCAACCTTACCTTGGGAATAGAGGTGGGCAGGGGACCTTTCCTCGGGGGTCAACCTGTCCCGGAGCTCTACAAACTTGAAAATGGAATACAAACTTGAAAATGGAATATAAGTAATGAACTGCAACACTGTACATGAATTTAGATAATAAAATTGTTGGAAAAATTGGCTACTAATTTCTATGTCTTTACCCTGTCTTTACTGTAAAGTTACTTACTTTTCACCATTTTTATTCTGAATTTTATGTATTTTTTAGGGATTTTAAGTATTTATATGAGTTACTTACTTTTCACCACTTTTGTTCTGAATTTTAAGTATTTTTTAGGGATTTTAAGTATTTATATGCAAATTTATGAATGGAATTTTTGAAACATATTACACACTGCTTTAAAATAATCTAGATGTTTTGGGAACAATTTCTACAAATAACTCTTAGTATTATTTAGAAAACCTATTTGCCTCTAAAATTTTTAACTTAACACCAGCTTGTTGAAAAATCACAAAATTCATAAAAGCTCTAAAAATAAAAGAAATATCACCTGCAACTCTACTTTCAATTCATCTGCATATCAAAATGTCAAATCATCCTTCTGTTGCTCCTTAGCTCCAAAAAATCTAACGAAGAGTGGAGGGTACCTATTCCTTCTAATTACCTAACTTCTTTTGTGTCAAGAAAACAAATTAGTTCCCTTGATGAAACTTGGGACTCAATACAACCATTACGTTGATCAAACTTGGGACTGGATATAGGCTGTATTAAGGCTGGAAGGTTCTAGGTGCGCATTAGATATGGAAGAACCAGCGAACCACCCAAGGTCATATCTCGGTCATATCTCGGTCAGATGGACAAACTTCATTCTCATTGAACACACTGGCACACGTGGATGCCTCACCATGAATGCCACGTGTTTGTTTGTTATTTTTTATTTTATATAATGTTTATGATATATTGAATTACGTTTTTTATTTTCCATATTTCTAAAAAAATGGGAGAATTAGGCTTTCCCTTTTTAAATTTGTAATCCTTTTTAATTTATTTAAATATTTCTGGTATATTTCTTATTTAAATAGTTATAATGTTGTATAAAATGTATTAAATAATGCTATATAAATATTACAATTAATTATTTTGTGTTTTGGGTACAATGCTATAATTAATGTTTTATATACAATAAAAAAAAAATAAGGTGGCTTAATTAATTAACTAAATCAATAATGAGAGTTAATTATAATATGGTGGTGGAGCACCTCTTGCTAAAGATTAAATTTGATGAGCTAGATTTAGGATTTACATGCATTACAACCTTCAAACTTTTTTCTATAACCCACTTTAATTTTTCGCTAAGACTTTATTTTTACCTTAATTCACATCAACTTATGGTCTCCTAGTCCACGGGAGAGGTGGCGAACCCCTCCTACCACAATGTAGTCTCACGAGATGGTGAGTCTAGGAAAAACATGGCCCCACTCCTACGACAATGTAGTCTCACGAGATGATAATTTTAGGAAAAAGGTGGCGGCAACCACACCTCATCAATCCTCCCTGCAAGGATCTTGAGCGCTATATGCCACAACAATGGATCAAGTCGTTGTGGTTGAAAAGTATTTCAAAATCCCAAGAGTGAGGTCAAGTCAAATAAAATCTTGGAGCACATAGAATTCATGCAAGGCCACATTTTAATGTGTCAAATTTATTGATACTTCGCCACCGAAACAAAACATGGAAGCATGGAGCAATGCTAAATGGGATCTAAAAGTGCATGTTGATTTATATATTGGAGTCAATGATTTTATTACGATGATCTTCACTAATTTAGATGATCATTCAAGGGCATTTGAGAATGGCCCTTATTTTCTGAGCACAACATAATCCATTGGAATAGGATCAATAGTCGCGAGAGAAATCCTTACAACCACAACTCAAGCCCATGCAAGGCACTTCTATAAAGAAAATGAAAAACTGAGATAATGCACTCAATGGAGCGTGAAATGCATGATGCAAAGACAATGTTGGAGGAAATGAAAATGGAGGCAAGATATCCGCTAAGAATAGAATACTTGGATGAAGTGGAAGTAGAGGAGAAAACCCTCTCCGAGATACTAGAGTAGTTGCAATGCCAAGGACCGAGTTCAGTTTTCAAGGTCCAAATGGCTCTTCTCAAACAATCATATCTTAGGATTCAATTCACACTTTTGGGGAGAGTGTTGACTCACAAATCCTCATCATTGTTCTCATTATTTGGATTTGAGAGACCCCCTCAAACCAATCAAAGGAGACAAATGATGTGGGAGGAAAAGTGCACAAGAGATAATACAACAAACACAGAATCTTCTCGCCAATTCACATAATATTAGTTCTATTTCAAGGGTGTTTTTCCACATACCTCCTTCTCAATGAAAGTAATTTTGTGGAACATAAGTGGTCTCAATAACAACATAAAATAGAGACTACTTAGAGACGAAATTAATAACAAAAAACCTATCATTATCATCTTGCACAAAGTAAAGGTTGTTTGAGCCACCATGGAGGCTCTAGTGGAGTAATGGTAGAAAGGGCATGAGTCGATCTCTCTTGATGCTCAACGAAAAACAGTCTATGAATCCTATTGAACCCCATTGAAGTAAATTTTCATGATTCATAGTAGCCCCCACGATCCTGTCTCATCCTCTCTCAAAAATTTCAACCAACCATATCGAAGAATATGGGTTTCTTAATGGAAATATATGGGGCACACGTGCTGGGGATAAAATTTATTTTCTCAACAACCTCATTTAGCTTCAACAACTGCATTTGAAGAAGAAATTCATTGTTATAGGGGACTTCAATATGATTACCTTACATAGTCCTTCAAATATGAAATTAGGCACATGGCGTTAGCTGAGATAGAAATAGTAAATGGAATCTATACTTGGATAACAATAGAGGAGGTAGGCACGAGATAAAATATACATATTTCTTATCTCATAATCGTTATTGGAAAAATACCTCCTCTTCGAACCTTCCATCATTCCGAGTGCTCACACGGACCACTTGCCAATAGTGTTAGAATTGGACCTCAAAGAAGTGACATAAACTTGACTAGAACACTCACATATAGTGCTAGAATTAGACCTCAAAGAAGCTGCTTAAAACTCACCATTCATAATTGAGATTTTTTTATTAATAGATTCATCCTTCCTAGAGAAAGCGAAGCAGTAATGGTGGGATTTGGATAATTCAAGCCTCTGCCCCATCTTCACCTTTCAAGATTAGTTGCAAACTCGAAAAGGTTTAATTAAAAATTTGAATCATGAAGAAATTTCAAACATCTTCGAGAAAATATAAAATATGGAAACTGAAATGGAATTCATTCAAAAATAAATGACACTTGAAGGGTGGTATAAATATTTTTCAAAGAAGGATGGGGGGGTTATTAAAGGACTAGAGGAAAGACAGAAGCAAGAGGAGACTTTATGGAGGAAAAGATCTAGGATATCATCACTCAAGGAAGGGGACAAGAACACTCAGTTTTTCCACAAACCAATGTTGAAACATAGCTATCATAATTGTATCTTCTC
>APFE030492585.1:346929-370384 GCA_000404065.3 Pinus taeda | reverse complement strand
GGTCTAAGTTGACCAAAAATCTGTGTATTTTTATGTGTGTTGCTGGTCTGTTTATGCCCATATTTATTTTCAGCATGTGTTGACAGTCCCATGTATTTTAATTAGAAAATTTCATTTTTAGAATTCTATATGTTGAATGTATGTTTATGGGAAAGGGCATTTAACTGAATGGGAGTGATAAGGTGAAATTAAAACCGGGTTGGGATTGCAGGAAACTTTTTAGTCATCAAATTTCAACAGTCTTATGTTGGTTCCCTGTTGACCTTGACCTTTGAGAAGAAAGTGTTGTATATGCTTGAGGTTGATGCAACTTTAAGAAAAGAAAAAGCATATGCTAAATCTAAAATTCAAAAGAATGGCAAGCGATGTAAAGCAAGAAAAAACCAAAGTATAGCTTGAGCTCTAATCCTTCTTATATAGCCAGTTGTCCCTGAGGGTATCCATGCATATCACACTTATCAAAATAAAGAGAGCTTCCTGAGAACATACTGACCTCATCGAAGCGATAAATTGCTCATCACTAGAGGGGGTTATCTCATTATTACATGATAATTAGTGAAGCTTATTAAACAAGCATCCTTTTGATGAGGATGCATGACTTTTGGGATGAGATGCACCCTTTGGAGCCATTCATTGCACATTTAGAGCTTTTTAGACTAATTCTAGCAAAATCAACCCTATTATCTCCCATTTAAATAGAAGGTTGATTTACCCTTGGATTCATTGTCACACTTGGAGGTCATTTGTACTAGTTGTTTATCTCCTCTCTTATGCTCTATGGAGCACTAGTGAAGCAAACTTCTCTTGGATGATTTTTGGTGGATGGTTCTCTCTCTTGGATGATTATTGGTGATCTTTGATGATATGCGTTATGCAAATGTGAGTTGTCTTCATTGATTCTTGTTCTTGTTGATGAATTAGGGTTTATTAAAATTCTCAAAAAGGTTTTATTTGGTATGGCTCTAAAATCTTCTTGCACAAGATTTTTCATCAAGTTCCCTTGAGATGACTAAGGTGTAGCTCCCTTCCTTTGAGTCTTCCAAGAATATAGAAACACACTATTGTTAAAGGATTGAGGGACACTAGTTTGTCACCCTTGATTTCTTTGAATTCACATCCATCTCTTTTTGTCGAAGTATTTTTACTCCTAGACTCCATTAGCCCTAAATTGAAAAAGGCACTAGTCTTGTCTCTTCTGCCAATCCCTGAAAACCCTAAATATTTTCTTATTTTATATGTTCTCTAAATTAGGGTTTATTTAGAACAAAATCATACAATTTCAAGATTATTTGTCTTGGATGTCATTGTCCTAGGGCTAGGGTTTGTTTGGAATTGATTGGAAGAAAAGCTATGCATTTACACACATTTTTTAGATAATTAAGGGCTGATGTCTAGGTTTTATTGCACTATTATAGGTATTTGCACCACAATTTTTTTTGCAATATGTTCTTTTGTTTTCCCTTTATTTGGCCCTAATTTTACACTTGTAGATTCCAGGGCTTTTACTTATTGCTCTTATAAACCATTTGTTTTTTTCAATTTCTAGCTTAAAACCTAGTTTATGACAACCAAGTATAATTTTTTGATTGTATGTGTTTGAAATCTTATTTAAACCTCTATTTGTTGATCTAAGCCTCTAGATCGAGCCTTGAACTCAATTTCTTGGAATTAAACATTAGTTCACCTATAACCCTAATTGTTACTTCCTCATTCTTGAGTGAAATCTTGTTGTAGAAACCCTTAGGGGCAATTACCTTAAGTTAAATTGGCTTACTTTTTCCCTAAGATCTACTAACGGAGCCTCCCTTGTGTTGGATTAAAATGAGGGGAGTTCTTGCTGAGTGATAGTGGTAGCACACCCATTTTTTCACTCCAATCTAGGTTGCTTAGTGAGGCTTTGCACTAAGGTAGTAGATTTTGCAGTAATAATAACTATGCAATTGTAACACTTGTCCTTGTATGTTTTTGGAGAGGAACAACCATTTACTAAAGGATTCCTAGCGTTTGGCCACTCTTGCACATTGTTTTATCAGATATTTCATTGTAAGGGCACATATGTTGGTCATATAAACTTTCTAAGGAGTTTCTTAGCTACACCCACCATCCTAAGCATGTGTGCACAAATTGCCACTAGATCAGTGCCATTAGGTGCAAAGTTTCTATGGCATTTCAAAATCGTATTCAAAATCAAAACTCTGACCATATTGACGGAGTTATGATGACTTCAAATTTTCTGTAAACCCTAGCTGTGTTTCAAGTGACCAACTTGAAGAAGGTTTTGAAGGAACACTCTAGCTCTAATGAAGACATATGGTATTCTTTTATCATCATAAGGAGGGGTATTTCCCTTCCTTGAATAACACCCTCTTTGACTCGGCATCTATTATTATTTTATGACGATAGTTAAGCAGTGGATATCAAGAAGGGATTTCTCAGCCTAAAAGTTCCTAAAGCAGCGCATTTATCCAAGGACTCAAAATTTTGTTCATGTGAAGATGGACCAGTGGCATTTATAGACCCTTATCATAATCTCTTGTTTAATTATTCTTCTAGAAAAGAAGGATCTAAGCCTCTCCAAGCTTCTCTAAATAATATTTTATTGTAAAATTAGTTGAGGAGAAAAGTATAAGGAATGATGAAGTCTCCTCATTTGCAAATCAAAAGTTTAAGTGGAGACATTCTCCTAGAAGGCCAAGGACAATGTCATTTTCAGGTTAGAGGGAGGAAAGGATCTTTGTGAATGAAGGTTTGGTTCCACTGAGATAACTGGTTATGTTCATGCTTGGATTGGGATCTTCATTTTTGTTTGGTATATTTATGCTATTTCAGGTCTATTGGGTATTTCTAGTGGGCTGCTTGGATGTGTAAAGGTCTTTTGAGTGGTTTCCAACCCTACAACTCTTGGATGTAACCAGATTGGTATATGAATGAAAGACAACTGTTTT
This sequence comes from Pinus taeda, assembly GCA_000404065.3. NCBI lineage: Eukaryota > Viridiplantae > Streptophyta > Pinopsida > Pinales > Pinaceae > Pinus > Pinus taeda. The sequence goes on along the minus strand of APFE030492585.1, from coordinate 367,439 downwards.
CTCTACTTTTTTGTGTTGATTTGGGGTATAGCATCAGATGTGCTCTAGCCATGAAAATTGGTGGAGAGGCTAAAGCACATGAGATCTCCAAGACCTAGAAATGGTATGGACAGGTTCTACCCGGTTTGGAAGATATTAAAATAATTAATATTTTTAATGGAGTTCCTAAGTCTAAACTTAGGAAAAATAAAATATTGATGGGTATTAATATAAAATATGGTTAGAAGGTTCCAAAAGTCATGGATCAAGCCAAATCTAATCTTAGTCGTTGATTAGAGATTTAATCTCGACTGTTGAAGGACCAACAGGAAAAATATAAGAAGAGGCTCGAGGGTCAGTTGGAGAATATACCGAGGGAAACCAGTCAATTTGTTCTCTGGAGCAGGGTTAGCTGAGAAATTTGAATTAGTGGTCTGGCGAGCAGCAAGAGGCAGTGGGTACGGAACAGAGAGTCGAGAAGAACACCAGAAAACCAACGCAGAGGTTGGAGAGGCAGAGGCAGAGGCAACATATTGCACAGTCATTGGAGGGCCTGCGTGGGTGACGCAGAGAGGCCCAGTGCTGACGCAGAGGGTTTGGGAGCTGTGCAGAGGCCAACAAACCTGACACTGAGATTGGGAGAAGTGCTGGAGAACTTTTCTTTGTTGGGTAAGCCTGTTTGGCACCCAATTGTACTGAAGAATTGTTGAATAATAAAATCCTCATCTACTGCATCGGTTTTCCCACATTAGGTTTTTTCTGGGGACAATTGTCCAAAATATTTGTGTTGATGTGTTGATTCTTGTGCATGTGTTTGTTTCTGTATTATGGTGTGGTATTTGCATCAAAATTTATTTTAATGTTTATTGAAGGGTTTTTGTAAATAACTTATTGAGAAATAAGTAGGTAAAATAAATCAGTTATTGCAGTGATAGAATTTTCACATGGTATCAGAGCAAGTAATCAGAGACAGGAAGGGAAAATCAATTATGGGTCGAGACCATGATGTAGAGGCATATACATTAGGAGACTCACACAAATTTTCAGAAAATTGCACAAGAGACGGTAATTTCGATTTCTCTATGTTGGCTTCTAGGCTGGAAGAAGAAGTGGCTTGTGTGACTAGCTCTACATCATCAGAGTTATGGTATATAGACAGTGGACCCTCTTGACATATGACGGGAATCCAGGAATGTTTCTGAGATTATCAGGAGGAGAGGATGAACTTTCAGATCACCATGGGGAACAAAGCAAAATGTACTCCTGCCAAGAGGGGTACCATAGTTTTCCAAACATCTACGGGAGAGCGGTTCTGTGCTACCAATTTGCTGCATGCACCAAGATTGGGGATGAACTTACTTTTCGTGTCACAACTTGAAGACAAAGGCTATGATGTTTTCTTCATCAAGGAGAAAGTATACGTCAAACACTCGAGCTGGAAAAAGAAAGTGCAGATCAGGATCAAAAGTAATAGGTTGTACAAACTACAACTAGAATCACCAATGGCACTAATAGGTAGTCATGGAGACAAGGATTTGAACGAACTATGGCACAGAAGAATGGGACATTTGCACCATGGGGCTATGAGAATTCTCAGGAACACTGTAACAGGAGTTCCAGATCGTAGTACGGAACGAGATGATGTGCTCTGGGAAAGTATGCTAATGCAACATTTCCAAGAAGTAAAAACATGGGCAAGAGTGTACTAGGATTCATACATTCAGATATCTACGGACCTATGTTCGCTAAAGCTCTTAGTGGTGCCGAGTACTTCCTCACCTTCATTGATAACCGCTCAAGGAAAACTTGGATTTATTTTTTGAAAACTAAGGATGAGGTTTTTTGTCGATTCAAAGAGTTCAAGGCTCTGGTGGAGAATCTGAGTGGGAATACAATAACAGTTTTGCGCTTAGATAATGGCAGAGAGTATGTCGATAAGGACTTCAATGATTTTTGCGCTAAGGAGGGCATCAGAAGAAAGTGGACAACTCCTTACAATCCGGAGCAGAATGGAGTAGCAAAATGGAAGAATAGGACTATCGTAGAAGCAACTAGGGCCATGATGTATGATCAGGATATGCCAAAATTCCTGTGGGCAAAAGCATGCAACACGACAATCTATGTTCAGAATAGAACTCCTCATTGGGCATTGGGCAAGATTACTCTAGAGAAAGTCTTCACAGGGAAGACACCTGAAGTCAGTCATTTCAGGATATTTGGGAGCTTAGCATATTGCCGCATACTTGAGGAAAAGAAGAAGATGGATCAAACTGCAGAGAGAGGATATCTTGTGGGATATGGCGAAAATGCTAAGGCATGCAAAATCTATCTTCTAGGGAGCATGAAGGTAGTAGTTCGACGAGGTGTGAAATTCATGGAGGACAAAAATTTCAGAAAATCTCGAAAAATGCCTTCCGAGGAGTAGTCAAAAGAGGAGTTGTTGGTCAAACCTCTTCAACCAACGGAAGAAAAGAATTCTTCCTTGGATTAGGAAGAATCACGGGAGGAGGAGGAGCTTACAGAAGCACCTGTTAGCAAAGGAAGAACGAACAGGGAACTTCGTCAGATTCTGCGAGATGCAGAGGATTTCATCGGTGCACCAAGGAACAATAAGAGGAAGCGAAAACAACTAGATAGATATCACTCATTAGTAGCTCATGATGGGGAGCCTGCCAATTTTTAGGAGGTTGCTCAACATCAGGTTTGGTTGGATGCGATGGTAGAGGAGTACAACTCCATAATGTTGAACGATGTCTGGGAGGTAGTGCCGAGGCCTCAAGACAGATTAGTGGTAGGTTCGAGATGGATCTACCAGATTAAATACGTTGCAGACGGAAGTGTGGAATAATACAAAGCCAAGTTTGTGGCTAAGGGGTATGCTCAGAAGGAAGGCATTGACTACGAAGAAAGCTTTGTCCCAGTAGCCAGGTATACATCTATTCAGTGTTGAAAATATCGGCATCGGCAAAATATCGGTGAGGGTCCAGAAAACATCTTATCAGCAACATCGACGAAAATATCGGCAAGCATAAAAAATGCATAATATATTCATTTTTTTTCTTTTAAATTTTTAAACATATAAAGCAATAACAACATGAAATAAACACATTGGCACATAAATATGAAGAAAGCATTTGATATGATGTCAAATAGAAATGATACATCAAAGGCGATACCAAACCTTATTGATCCCTGATAATTGTGCATTCAAGGACTCAAATGTGGAGAACCAATACAAAATAACATCACATGTATAAAAGTATCTCATCATCATGAATTATATGTGGCATAACAAATAAAACTAGCAGTTATCTATCTGAAATCATTGCCCTCTCCCCCTTTTATGGGAAAACATGATGGGCTGTTTGCCAGGCTTGCCCCTAGTAGTAGAAGGCCCTGACCATGCCTCTGCACCTAATGTCAATTAATGAGTGCTAGGTATGGGGCTATGCTCTCCTATATCTATAGCAAATGGTGTTGATGCTGATGCTCCCGCAGTGTCCTCTTCCTCCAGCAATCAGAAATGAAAATGATTGAAAAAAAAACACTTTTATAGCTGCGGCGACATTTTTCTCTATCTCTTGGCTATATTTTAGCTTGTCGTGCGATATTTCCCCGAGATATGCCGATATTTCAGAAATATCGCGATATTTTCGGGGAGACAAAATATCGCGATATTTTCTTGGCGATATCTCGTCTCCCCGAAAATATCGCGAAATTTCTGAATATCGGCGATATTATATACACTGCATCTATTAGAACCATGATATCTCTTGCAACGCAGATGGGATGGGAGATTCATCAGATGGATGTCAAAACGACATTTCTAAATGGGGTGATAGAAAAAGAGGTATACATTGAATAGCCAGAAGGCTTTGAGACATATGAGAAGAGGTCTCATGTATGTAGATTGAAGAAAGCCTTGTATGGGTTGAAACAGGCACCTAGAGCATGGTATGGTCGAATTGATGGCTACTTTCAGAAGATGGGATTTGTCGAGAGTGACGCAGATCCAAATATCTACTATCTAGTTGTAGAGAATGAGCCTCTAATCCTAGTATTATATGTGGATGATCTCCTCCTGACAGGATCATCCAGGCTCATCGGGGACTGCAAGAAGAATCTAGCCATAGAATTCGACATGAAGGATTTGGGACATATGCATTATTTCCTGGGGTTGGAAGTTTTGCAGCAAAAGGGGGAGATCTTCCTTGGACAAGGGAGATATGCTACAGAAATTCTGAAGAGATTCAGGATGGAGGATTGTAGACCCATGGCTACTCCAATGATCATCAACTAGATGAAAATTGATGCATCAGAAGACAAGAATGTTGATCCCACTTTATACAGGCAACTCATAGGGTCCCTGATATATCTGGTCAACGCCAGGCTAGACATTTGTTACGCTGTCAACACCCTCAGTCAGTTCATGGTGGAGCCAAAGAGGGCGCACTGGGCAACAACCAAACATGTTTTCAGATATATATAGGGAACAATTGATTATGGACTCTTGTACACCAGGAGTAAGGATATCAGATTGAGTGGATTCACTGATGCAGTTTGAGCTGGAAGTTCAGTAGATCAGAAGAGTACCTCTGGGTACTGTTTCATCATTGGATCAGGAATGACCTCCTAGTGTAGTAGCAAACAAAAGTCCATAGCTTTGAGCTCAGCTGAGGCAGAATATATGGCTGCAAGCACAACTTCGTGCGAGGCCGTATGGCTTAGAAAACTTGTTGTGAATCTATTCAAAAGAAAGATGGAAGCAACTAGGATCATGTGTGATAATTAGAGTTGCATCAAGCTCTCTGAGAATCTAGTTTTCACGATCGGTCAAAGCATATTGATATCCAGTGTCACTTTGTTAGAGACTGTGTCCAACGAGGAGTTGTATAGTTGAGCTACACTCCTACAGGAGAACAGGTGGCAGACATCCTCACCAAGGCCCATGGAAAAGAAAAGTTTGATTATTTTAGGGAAAAGATGGGGATGATAAAGAATCCATTTCAGTAGCAAAAATGGGGGTGATGTTGCAGCGCACTGGCAGTCAACAACAGCGCAAATGCAGCATGACGAGGAGAGATTGCAGTGCAGATGCAGTATTGGGAAGAAGGACCAACAGTAGCACGAATGTAGAGGGAGTTGCAGTGTTGGGAGAAAGGACCAGTAGCAACACGGATGCAGCAGTGACAGAGGCAGAGCATAAGCAGTAGTACAGGATGCAACAATGCAGAGGATGTTGGGTGGGGAGGCCTGGCATCAGCACAGGTACCAATGTCGTATAGTCAGAGTGATGCTCAGTATGGAGTATTACTAGAGCATAGTACTCGCTAAGAGGGAGTGTTGATTTGGGATAGCATCGGATGTGCTCTCGCCATGAAAATTGGTGAAGAGGCTAAAGTACATGAGATCTGCAAGACCCAGAAATGGTTTGGATAGATTTTGCCTGGTTTGGGAGATATTAAAATAATTAATGTTTTCAATGGAGTTCCTAAGTCTAAACTTAGGAAAAATAAAATATTAATGGGTATTAGTATAAAAGTGGGTTAGAAGGTTCCAAAAGTCATGGATCAAGCCAAATATAATCTTAGCCGTTGATTAAAAATTTAATCTCAGCCATTGAAGGACCAACAAGAAAAGTATAAGCAGAGGCTTGAGGGTCAGTTGGAGAATATACTGAGGGAGACCAGTCAGTTCAATTTCTGGAGCGAGGTTAGCTGAGAAATTTGAATTAGTGGTTTGGGGAGCAGCAAGAGGCAGTGAGTACGGAACAGAGAGTCGAGAACAACATCAGAAGACCAACGCAGAGGTTGGAGAGGCAGACGCAGACTGAAGAATTGTTGAATAATAAAATCCTCCTCTGCTGCACCGGTTTTCCCACATTGGGTTTTTTCTGGGGACAATTGTCCAAAATATCTGTGTTGATGTGTTGATTCTTGTGCATGTGTTTGTTTCTGTATTATGGTGTGATCTCTGCAACAAAATTTATTTTAATGTTTACTGAAGGATTTTCGTAAATAACTTATTGAGAAATAAGTAGGTAAAAATAAATCAGTTGTCGCAGTGATAGAATTTTCACATTTTGAATGCTTTTGCTTCTTTCTATACTTTTTTGATGATTCTACCCCTAGTTTTAAAAACTGGTCCGGTCGAATCGAAAATCGGTCGAACTGGCCGGTTAGCTCCTTGAGATATCAAATTGGGTCAACAAATCTGATTGGTTGGTTGGTCAGGATTGCTTGGGTACCAAATCGGCCGGTTCGACCGGTTTTGTACCTGACTTGCTGATTTTTGTAAAAAACCAGCTGGTTAGAAAGCCACATGGTTGGGCACATTGATGGGACTCCTAGCTGGTTTTTGGAGGTGTTTTTTAGCAAACCATGGTAGGTTCCCTTCTAAATCTGCCCCCCTAAGCTTATGAAAGGATGCCTAAGCTCCTATTTGCCTCACACATTTGATTTCTAGTGTTTGTGTGCATATGAGAGCTTGGACACTTCTACAACAACATTGAGTTTTGGAGCAACAACAAGTTTGGAGGTTCTTTGCCATCTTTGAGCTGTCTAGTGGAGTTTGGGGTGTTGATCACAATGCAGATCTGGTAGTTGAACCAAGAGCTGAAGGAAGTGAACCAACAAGACCAAACATGGCACATGGCGACTCATAAGAGAAACAATAATCGTGCAACTCGAAAACTCGTGCTTCTAGTTCTGCTAGGTCTAGTGATGTTGCTCATGCTACTACTAGTAATGTTATTGAGGTTGGAGAGGAGTTTGAAGAGCCCCCAAACTATGAGTTAGATGATGCTTATGTAGCTCCTGGTGATGATCCTCATTGGATATGTATTTTGTCAATGATATCATTGATATGTATTGCACTTGGTGTCATTTTGATATATGCAATCTTACATGGTATATAGATGACAAGAATTTCCGTATTTTGTCTCTAATGGTTTGGAATTCTAAAAATAAATTTTTTCATTAAAATTAATTATTTTATGTATTTTTTCCAATTCTGGTTTATTGAAGCCATTTCAATCCAGTTTGATCCAGTTCCGGTTTGAATCACGGTTAGATAGGTGGCTGGTTCAAAATCCGGTTCCGGTTTTAAAAACTGTGGTTGCACCTTATGTTGATTGACATTGAGCTGGAAATGAAATGGTGTTTTTATAAGCTTTTCCTATAGATTTATGCATTAAGATGGTTGATTTAATAAGCAAGATTGATGTACTCCATAGTTTTCTGATTTCATCCTTGCATTTTAAATTTCTTCATCAAGTTTAATACTGTCACTCCAATTGCCCGAAGGACAAGGTACTCGGTCTTGCTTATCCTGTCACTTTTTTATTTAAAAAATCAAAACATAACCTACATTCTACAAATTTGATTTTATTAACAGCTTTATAAGGACAGATTTGTAGTCTTATTAGGGAATCCCACCCTTGTGCCGGAGATGAATCGGTTTTCTATTGAGGTTATTGTGGGTAGAACTTCCAGGAGTTATTCAAGGGTTTGTACTTGAATGTTTGGACCTATATTTTGTGCAGATCCAGGAGGTACCAGGCTAAATGCCTTAGAATGGCCCATCGATAGTTGCTGCTCTTACCTGCAGCATGGTGCACACTTCATACCGCATTAATCCTTTTTGTTAGAAGCATTCTTTTATGAAGTTTCAGCGCTCAAGGACAAAAACTAGTTTATTCACTCCTTGGCTCAGAAATGAAACATTTTATGTAAAATAATTGTTTTTTAATTGTAATATAATAGGCTTTCTTCCAAAAGCTGAAACAAGCAAGAAAGGAATTAAAGTAGGTAAACTATTTAGAGTAGATTGTGGAACAAATGCAAAACTTTGACAGAGCAATCATCATGGAAACTGATTTGCATTAATCAATGTGAAAACGTGATTTAATGGTATTGCCTCTCTTCTTGCTTTGGACATGCCAATCATCTTATTCCAAAACTAATTTTTTTTCTTTGACTAAAAAGTCTACACAGTCATAGTTGTAATGTTTAAACCTTAATGTACAAACATCTCAAGTGCTGTGAAGAAATGACCACTGACAATAGACAGTTTACAGAGATTTATGCCTCTGATTTAATAAATACTTTTGGTTGAAACCTGGCCTAGAGTGAATATATTGTGTGTTTACCAAATTTAATGGTGAAGTAGAATGTTAAAACATAGTCATAAATAGTGAGCGACCGAAACTGGATGTAGTTTGAATGGTAGGTCTCAAATTGTTGTGGAAAGTTTTTGCATATCCGTCCTTTGAATGAGTTAAAGCTCCTTGATTCTCTTCTTTGCACTCTGCTTGCTTTATAGAATTGTTTGAATCAGGTTACATTTCCAGAATTTCACTGGCAATGGAGTTGTTGCTTTTGCTGGTTTCTTTTATGTTCTATCTTTTGATGACTGTGATGCTGTCATCTTATTCCTGTAGACTAATTATATATGAGGAATGTCAGAAACAATCTTCAGTTGCATGACAAGTCGACGTTCGTTGTTCACATATTTATCTGGAAATTTCTTAGCTTCTGAGCAACAACTTCCAGCAGTCAAAATTATTGTTTTATAGTCTAATATATTGATTCCATATTCTGTTAATTATACTGATTAAGCTTAATTTTTTTGATAACCAGTCCTGCTTGGATGACTTCACTCATCACAATATTGATGTTGCATGCAATTTGCTCGAAACCTGTGGGCGTTTCTTGTATCGTTCACCTGAAACAACCATACGCATGGCAAACATGTTAGAAATAATGATGCGACTGAAAAATGTGAAAAATCTTGATGCTCGACACAGTACATTAGTTGAGAATGCTTATTATCTTTGTAAGCCTCCTGAAAAATCTGCCAGGGTTTCTAAAGTTCGGCCTCCTTTGCATCAGGTATGAACAGATACTTCAGTTAGCCATGGGGTTTAAACTTTAATCTATTAAGAGATCCACCTTTAGGTTTTTATCTGTCATGTAAACATTCAGAAGTTGTCATCATGTTTTATTCTGTTAATAGTGAGATTTTTCTTTGCTTTGGTGTGCAGTATGTGCGTAAACTTCTTTTTTCAGACTTGGATAAACAGTCTATAGAGCATGTTCTCCGTCAACTTCGCAAACTACCCTGGAGTGAATGTGAACCATATGTCTTGAAGTGTTTTATGAAGGTTCACAAGGGAAAGTATAGTCAAGTACACCTTATTGCATCTCTTACGGCAGGCTTAAGTCGCCACCAAGAAGCATTTGCTGTTGCTGTTGTTGATGAGGTGCACACTTTTGCAACTATTGAAGAATATGTCATTTGAAATTTGTAGATGATCAGCTATCTGATTTTGAAATAGCATTGAATTGATATCTAAGTAATATCTTCTTTGTCTTTGAGCAATAGGTTTCGGGAGATTTACCCACAGTACTCATTTTTACTCCACGTTTCAAATCCAGACCAAGACCCATCATCAGGAGAAATATTGATGAGAGAAAGGATAAGAGAAGGGGTGTAACTAAATAGATAAAAAAAGAAAGAAAAAGGCAGACAGGAAATCCAAGAAGTTGATAAATTAGAATTAATCAATATAATACAGATAATTAATTAATGATTATGTTATGTAAATATTAGTAAATTAATAATGTATATTAATATACAAAATTAAATAATTAATATCAAAATTAATGGTTAATATGATTAAATAATAAAAATAAGTAGAATAATAATTTATATAGTCAATTAAAATCAATTAATTAGAATTACTTAGTATATTAGAGTAAATTAATTATTTTAATTAATCATTGATTAATTAATTAATTAAATTTGTTAATTAATTAATGTTGTTAATTACTGAATTAATTAATTATATCTCTTTTGTCATTGACACTGTCTATGGAATCATTTTAAGCATATTCGGGAGTTGAGGAATTAGTTCCTTGACTAAATTGTTTAACTATTGTCTTTGCAATTGTAATATAGTGTTATGTATCCCGTTCTAAGTTCCATAAAACTATAGAGAAATTACATGCTGTTTATTTTGGGGTACTGCAACAAACTTTAGGAGGTGTGTAATATCCCAAACGAAATATTTGGCTAATTTTGCAGAAATCTAACTCAACCAAAATTTCTCCATAAAATCACCATTCAATTAGCAAAAGATTGCCATGTAAAATATAACAAATAGAGTGCATGCAATTCAATAATACGATGAACAAAAATGATCTCAACTTTTATTATAATAGAAACTAGGGGTTTACATGCTGATACAATAAAATCGCTGAGATGGAAAACTGGCTTCAAGAATGTGCTCCAATGCTGTGCTGGCCCTCCAAAACTGAACTGAAATATCACTGCTGAGCTCTCCTGTGAATTCTGGATGAATTCACCAAGGGGAGATGGGTACTCACCCAATCTTGTTGAATCAATTGGTGGTTTCCGTCCTAGGGCTACCAATGAAGTAGAGAACCAAGTTCTCAAACTCTCATACAAAAAGAAAGATTAAATCCAAGATATCCTCTAATGGTATCTTCCTCTTTTTATAGATCTAATGGACCCCTCTAGAAGCTCCTATTTTATTATTATTTTAATCATTGAGCACATTTCCCTAAATTAGAATATCTTTTTAATGTGGGAAAATGGTAAATTGGCCACCATGCCTCAGGCCACTGAAAATCCCCACTAACCATCTCATCCTATGGATCTTCTCGTTCCGGTTCCAATGAGCTATTACACTATGGTGTTCTGTCAAGTATTCCTCTCGAAACGCCACCTTAAGCGTAATTAAGTGAGGTACAATAATAATCCTATTTTACGGGAATTATCAAAATGCAACGGAAGGAGAGGCGAGCTATGCAAAATCAATTCTAATGATGGAAGATGGCAAGTGAACTCATCTAGACCCCATAAAACATCTCCAAAGCTCCTGGGCTCGCTGATGACGTAAACTTGAACCTGTGGCCTGTCTGCCTCCAACCCTGAAAGTCCGTCCTAACCATGCCATAAGGAACACCAGAAAAAGGAACATCACAATTCCTTCAGCCCCAGGATTGCTTGCCCTCAAGCAATCCAAACCTGTAGACCAGTCTAGTGGCCTAATGCAACTGAGACCCAATACTTGAATCCCATGCAAACCACTGGGTGATGCTATGTCTCTGTGTCAACCCACCATGAACAAACCCCTCAATACTCGGATCCCAGACCAATCTCTGGTTGTCATCAACAAATCCTCCCAGATCCCAATGCCACCAAGAACAAGGATCAATGCTCCATGGCTCCTATTGCATTATGCTTCAGACTGAAAATATTGTGCTACCAATAGGATATGAACTCATGATCTCTCGCCAATCCATCCTGTGGGGAGTATCAGATGCACATGCACCTTTGTATGGTACAAGTCCACTGAGCTGCACCATGCTCAATTCATGTAGCTTTGCCCAACCAATCAACTGGATAGGTCTAGGAATTCATGCTTCTCTCCCCATAAGTGGGCAACCCATGCTACACACCCTGCCAATGTACTCTTGGAGAAGGTTGCGGCCTGGAAATATTGCAACTTCTCTCGCTGCCACTGCATCTACCTGCACCTCGTTAGTAAGTAGACCCAAAGATGGATGCACCATTGTCTCTAAAAGATCCTCCCTCATCTGACTGAAAAGTCCATGCTCCACTGGTCCTCTCGTCACCTGCAAAACTGTCCTGTCAGGTCCCAACGCCTCTTAATGAACCATGTCTGCAAATACTACCTCCTTGGTGGCTGCTTGTACATCTGCCTGCTCCCCATCAATGTCTAGCCACAAAGATGCTGACTCATCCTCTCCCATCATGGGCTCAACCTGAGCCACCAACGGACTCTGCAAAGATGGCTCGTCATGTGCACCATGCTCCATTATTTGTTGCTCATGTTGAATGAGTACACGCTGTTGCTCATCAATCTCCTCTACCAAACATGGCCGCTTCTCTAAGTTGCTGTCAATAACTCCCCCTGACTGCTCATGCCCTTTAGAGGTGTCCAAGCCTCAAGGACTCGACTATAGAAAAAGAGTCCTCATCCTGAAAATGAAAATTAGAAGGAATCTCCTCCCGATCTCCCCCTGCCGTCTCCTCAGTGTCACCCATGCATGAGTGGTTAGGTCCTCAAGGTCCCTTGTAGATGAAGCAAAGACCCTTCCTCAGCTTATTCTTGCTGCATGATCCACCAAACCTGAGCAACTCCTCCCTGGTCAACTGTCTTTTGAACAAACCAATGTTCTGCTCAACCAACCTTTTGGCTAGTTCATAAGCAAGGTGAGACCAGTCACCAGATGTTCTCTCCACCAAATGGGCAACAATCCAGTCCACAACTTCCTGCAAATGGCATCATGGCCTCCCATACATGAAGACAAAATGGACTGCATATGTGTTATGATCGCGTTAGGATGATGTTTCCTAATGTTGAAGAAGCATTGGAACATTTGGAGAATCAAGTCATTACACTCCAAATCAAGCATGATGTCATAAGATCTAACCAGGGCCATGACTTCTAGAATCTCAAGTTCTTTACAAATGTAGAATCCTCAATGTTATCCTTATTTTGAAAGGTCTCTACTATCGGTCTCAAGACTCTCCTCATTATGTCATCACTGTAAGGAGGTATAGGTGCGGTCAGTGTCATGATACTGTTGAGACAGGAGGCAACTGGAAGTGTGACCCCTGCACAAGGGTACTCCAAAAGCTTGTTTTGTATCAGGACAAGCATAGCTGGTTTTAGGGCCCAAATTAGTTTCTTCCCCTCTAATTGGTGTACTTTGGAAAGGGGTGCATCCAGTTCTTCTAGGTTGAAAAGAGCTTTCACCATGACCTTCATGTGTTTCGAATCGGTCCCAAGTTTAAAGATTTTGTGTCCCAACTCATGCCCTTTTTGTGGTTGCTCTTGCTGTAGCATCATGGGTATCTCGTTGGAAAGGGTTCTGTTGATTGCTGCTACTAGTTTATCAAGGGAGTTTGTGAAGGTCTCATCCATGTTTGACTGATTAATGATAAGTATATCAAGTTGTTTTATCCATGACCTTGACTAACAGACTCTCCCAACTTACAATACAACCTTTAACAATGTTTATAAGGTCATACATTGATGGTGGTGGACAAACTTGGCAGCCGAAGACTCCGACATGGCATTAATAATCTGTATAGACCCAGACTAAAATCCATGCAGCTCACATGAGATAGTCTTGACAAATATAGGGCTAGAAATGTCAAAACCCAGACAACATACAACTTATTAACTTGAACCCGTACTCAACTCAGCCACACCCTCACTATGACTGTTAGCATAAAACAAGACTGAGCAGTGTTACTTGGGAGCGGGAGCGACATTTTCAAAAGTTCTCGGTTTGGGAGCGAATCCTGGAGCGATTTTTATATAATATATATATTTTTTATATTTTGATACATATATGTCAACAAAAACATGTAGAATGATGAATTAGATATAAAAAACATAAAAATACAAAGATTGATCATTGAACCATATAACATCAATCATCTAGAAGTTATAATCTTCATCAACCATGTCCACAATTGAGTCTCGTGAATCATGATTCATCAATCTTAAAGTTTCAACTTCAAACTTTCAAAATTGAAAATTCAATATATAACATTTATCATTATTGATCACCAAAGTTGTACTTGTAAGCTAAGTTTAACCATTACAAGAAATAAGATCTATCTGTTAACAACTTAACATGAAATGAAATGTTATAAAATGAAATGAAACAACTTTCACGAAGCATCATATTCATAATTTTCTAGAATCATTACCAATGAGTTATAATTGCCAACTTCAAACTTCAAACTTTCATTGTCACAACTCATAGTCATATATTGTTTACAAAAAATGTCATTATGATTTGAAAGAGTCAAGAGTCAAGACTCAACAGTTATGAAAACTAATAGAAATTAGAAAAGACAAGCAAACTGTAAATCTATTATCTACTATTGCGTGTGGCCCTTGCCACGAGAGTCTAATGTATGAGTAGGTCGTGGTGGTCTTCTAGGAGTCTCCCACACAGACCGACGACCAGAACTAGAAGGCACATGCCCTCCACATGAGGGTGTAGATGGAGGTGGTGACAACAAAGGAACAAGACTCGGAACTCGAGCATTGCTACTGGATGGTGGAGGTGGCATGGCTGCTGCTTCATCTTCCTCCCTGATAAGTTCCTCTTCCAGTTCTTCAAGATGTATAGTGCCATCCTCCAAATTGTCATCCTTTGGGTGGTTGTCCCAAATTTGATATGTTGGATCCTCATAAGCCCGATCACAGTAATGACTCAACAACCTCAAGTTGTAGTGCACATAAACCAAGCTTTCTGCCCAGTTTTCATTGAGTCTGTTTCTTTTCACATTATGTATGAAGCTGTAGGTGCTCCAACACCTCTCTGCAGAAGAAGTATTTACAACCTATGATAGAACTTTTCTGCCAATTTTGGCAAAAGTCCATGGCCGCCATATGTTTCTCACCATGTGAGAGCATCAAATCTGTCTCTGACTTCCATTGCATGGAAGGTACCAAACAAACCAGTGTTACTGAAGTATCTGCCTATTTCATGGCGCACACTAGCACATTCGTCCCTGTCAGGTATCAAATTTTCTAATGGTTCCAAATATCCTTTAGATACCTCTTCATCTATATGGGGTTTGGTCCTAACCCCACCCCTTGGTGCAGGTTGGCCCAAGCAAGATGTAGAGTAGTATTTTGGTGTAAGGATATATGCCAAGCATTGTAGTGGAAGATTAAGTTTATTCCACCGTACACACACAAAATCGTGAATCAGTTTGTACAAGTTGGGATCATTGTTACGAACAATATCTTTTATTTGCCCCAACATGGTATCCATCTTTTAATACACTTCGCCAATCACTGGTTTATGTGTATCTGCAAACCGAATCATGTGATAAATGGGCTTGGTGAAATCCAATACTTGCCTCACATGTGCCCAAAAGATACCATCAAGAGTGGCCTCCTCTACCAATTCAAAACCTTGCCTGTCAGCTGCATTTGTAGCCCTTTCCTTTAATACCTGCCAGTGTGGACTTGATACCATGCTAGCCAATGACTCTCTTACCTTCAAAAGGTGCCTGAAGGTGAGCTAATAGCTACCAATCTATCCTCGCATCTCAACAACTCCAATCTTGATGACGCGGAAAAAGCCCATGTGTATTGCTATGATTGGTAATAAATTTATATTTGTTGCCTTTCTTGTACAAATCAACAATCCATTGTATTGTTAATTTTTGTTCTTAACAACATCATGCATCAAAAGGTTCAATGTGTGAACCAAACACCCAGACCAAAATATGTTGGGGTACTTCCCCTCAATAATTGCTCCCATTGCCTTACAATTAGGAGCATTATCAGTGATGACTTGGATGACATTGTATGGCCCAATAGGGTCAATTGTTTCAAGAAATGCTTCTGCATTGTTGATGCCGGTCTTGAACTTGGCTGAGTAATCATATGCTAAAAGAAAGATGGCACCACTAATAGACACATCAAGAACACTTATCAATGGCTTGCCTTTTACGTTTGTCCATCCATTAGATACAATGGACACCCCATGGTCAGTCCAAGAACTTGTCATTCTATTCAAAGAATGTGATATTTTTGCTTTTTCATGATCAAGTCTAGCAGTTCTTGCCTTGTCATACCTAGGGCTCTTGTATTCTTTAGGGGCATCATTTATGGTAGAAACCATTTCGTGCCAATAAGGTGAGCGAAGAACATTGAATGGTATCCCACATGCATAGAGAAACTTGTAAACTTTTGAATCCACTCATTCCTACACCCTTCATAAAGGAAATCTGATATAGTTCTACGCCTTAAACTTGGTGACCTTGTGCCTCCATATCCACTGGCTTGGGAGGATGCGAAAGGAGTTCTTTGTGCTTGTGATTGTGAGCTTGGTTCAAACAAACCCCTTGATTTTTTAGATTTGTATTGGGCTTCCTCCTCTTCCCTTATGTATTTGGCTCTATCTGCTGCTGACACACCTACACAAGTTTTGATTCCTATTTGTTTATCTCCATCCCATGACATTTTCCCGCAGAGGTGTTTTCTGGCACGGGTGTATGAACCTGTGTAATTATTGTTGCAATGGGGGCAATGAAATTTAGTGGTTCCACCCCTTTTCCCTGCTTCAGGCCTGTTAACATATTTCCACAATGGGGTTTGGTCTTGTTTAGTTTTTTGAGCTGAATCATGTTCACCCTCCTCCAACTCCTCCTCACCGGGGTTTTCATCAAATCCACTTTGTCCCCCTTCTTCATCCCCTTCTTCATTTTGAACCCTCCTTTTCCTACACTCCAGCACCATAATAACTATAAAAGGAACCAAGAAGAAGAAAATGCCGAGAAATATAACCATGATGTTTGAAATTTGTAGTTTTGATTCTGCAAAATTTAATAAAATGGAATGGGAATGGCCCGATGGGAATGGGAAACTGAAATAGAAAAAAATTATTTATTTATTTAGAAATTAAGAATAATTTAATAAACATAAAAAAATGCTAAACATTCTATTCAACATTGTAGAGCGGTGAACCTACCTCAAATGTGTCCAATCTCCCCTTGCTCTCTCTCAGTTTCACTCTCTCCTTGCTCCTTAGTCCTCACTCTCACACTCTCAATCTCACACTCTCAATCTCCCTCTCTCAAATCAACCTCTCACTCAACTCTCAATGTCACAATGAAGCATTTAGACCCTTTCCTCCCCCCATTTATAAAAAAAAATCAGTTTTTTGGACGCCGGATTTTTTTTTTTTTTGGTTGTTTTATATTTTATCCTCTGCCGATTCGCTCCCACTCCCTGACCGCTCCCGGGTTATAAAATCCGCTCCCAGAGCGACCTGAGTGCCGCTCCCGTAATTGGTAGGGAGCGGAATTTTTTTTACCGAAAGCGGGCTCCCAAGCTGCTCCCGCCCGTAGTGCGGATTGGGAGTGGGATTGGGGGGGGGGGGCGCTCCCCCTCAACACTGAGACTGAGCAATTCTAACAGTTCAGCCCTATACACCAGTCTGACACTTAAGACAATATGCCCTTGATGCTTTGTTCAACAACTTTGACTGTGAATTACCCTTTTAATTTCACAATATTTCCAAGTTTTCAAGGAACTTTCAGTGAAACAATTTGTCAAACATATCGCATAAACACTGCTGTAGGTGATTCTGTGTAATTTTATTTTTCAGATGGTTTATACATTACTCATTGGTAGCTCACCAGCCCAGAATATAATGCCAAGTGATTTTTGCAGAGATGTATAATACAAATCAAAGTATGCATCAAATAATCATGACAATTATAAAATATTTCCCTCTCCACTAGTAACAACTTCAACAATCACTATGAACATACAACCATTAATTCACAGATATGGTAGATATAAGAAATAGAGGGACCTGCAGTGTACTCAGCCAATGGAGCCAATAACGCACAGTTAGCTTCAGCCTTTAATTCTCAAAAGCACAAGCAGGTTACAAAGAAGAACTTGTTCTCCTTTAATGTCCGCATAGCCTCAGATACATGCTCAATCTCAGGTGCAAAAATACAGTTCCTTATACCAACAACAATCAGCCCACAAGACGTTGGAATGCACAGTCACCTTCAAGGAGAAGAACTCAGCCATACCAACCCAATTCCATCACCAACAACACATAGCAGCAACATATTTATAAACCATTTGCTTGCACTGCTCTCTATACAGAATATCAATATGACTCCATACAATTATCGCTCCCCAAGAGACCAAGGAGGCCCATGCACGGATTAGGCACCTTTAATTTTTGTGTACTAGTATTCAGTAAAATTGAGTCCACTGGTTTGTCAGTCTTCCAGTCAGCTCCTTGGACCTGTGTAGCTCAAGAGCAATCACTTAGCAAACAATTAGCACACAACAAGATTGTGTCAGCATCACGTAAAGGTTATCAGCCCAGCACCTACTGTTCTATGGAACACTGCGTATACTGTGCTGAAGGTATATTGACTGCATTCAACAACAATAGAAGCCACAGTCTTCACAGTGACTGATACCTTCTGCAAGAGATGATTCGTGCTCCTCTTTGCCTACAGGAAATTCCCCATAAATGTTTCCTTGGGAAATGCAATAACACCAGAATTTTAATGGTCCCAATGCACAGGTGAGACTCACCCCAATTCGACCTCTGCAGTCAAGGAGATAATGCGGCCCTCTATAAAAAGGTTTTAATCTCTGTATCATGTCAACTAGCGCCCAGGTGTGCAGATATTTGCAATAGCTTTCACAAGGAAATCTGCTGGCCCCAGCAAACTTGTCACTCACACACAGGAACCGCAGCTTCAGAAAAATATAACTTGCAAGCACTATCGAATTCCTGGAATAAATTGTCCTTCCAGAATGTGTATTCGGCAACAAAATGAAAAATGTCTCTGGAAACAAATTAGCGAAATAATTCAGGCTGGCCATGCTCAGGAATTTTATGTCAAACCCTGCCAGACATATGTGGCTTGCAGGATGAATGGTCCATTGTTTCAAAAATAGGCCCACGGCTTCTTCAATTTGCAGCATGAATAGATAATATCTCGGCCTTCATAAAATTAGAAGAGTCGGCCCCTTTCACAAAATAAAATTAATTTTCACTACGACCATTTTGGACTTTAACAAAATCGCTTACCACCTTCTAATAATATTACCTGCCAGACTTTAGTCTATAAAAAAAATTAATTTCCCTTTAAAAATTAGTCGGCCCACTTTTCATAATTTTGCTCTCAGCCTCTTTTGGTAAATCAAAATGATTTAATATTCCATATCTTCACTGTACATTTGGCTCCCTCTGAAATATTTAAATCTTTTGGCCCTTTAAAATAATACTCTGCCCTTGCTTGGTCCTTCAGCATAATATTTGGGTTTCTTCAAAATTAATTTGGACAACTTTTACTCTTATAATTTTGACCTTTTGCCTTCTGAAATTCATCAAATAATATTTAATCACCTGACAATTGGTCTATGGAACAACAATTTTTCAAGCATTTTGTCAAATTTTCGACATGCAACTCTCCAGATCCAATAATGTCTGCAAAATAAAAAACCCTCGATCTTCCTCTGAGTTGATCTGTAGAAAAACCCTTAGGATGGCAGGAAGACCAGCTCTGATACCATTGCAATATCCCAAACGGGATATTTGTCTAATTTTGCAGAAATCTAACTCAACCAAAATTTCTCCATAAATTCATGATTCAATTAACAGAAAATTGCCATGTAAAATATAACAAATAGAGTGCATGCAATTCAATAATACGATGAACAGAAATAATCTCAGCTTTTATTATAATAGAAACTGGAGTTTACATGCTAATACAATAAAATAGCTGAGATGGAAAACTGGCCTCAATAATCTGCCCCAATGCTGTGTTGGCCCTCCAAAACTGAACTGAAATGTCACTGCTGAGCTTTCCTGTGAATTCTGGATGAATTCATCAAGAGGAGATGGGTACTCGCCTAATCTCACTGAATCACTCGAGGGTTTCTGTCCTGGGGATACCAATTAAGTAGAGAACCGAGTTCTCAATCTTTCATACAAGAATAAAGATCAAATCCAAGATGTCCTCTAATGGTCTCCTCCTCCTCTTTCTATAGATCTGATGGAGCCCTCTAGAAGCTCCTATTTTATTATTATTTTAATCATTGAGCACATTTCCCTAAATTAAAATATCTTTTTAATGTGGGAAAACGGTAAATTGACCACCATGCCTCCTCAGGCCACTGAAAATCCCCACTAACCATCTCATCCTGTAGATCTTCTCGTTCTGGTTCCAACGAGCTATTACACTAAGGTGTTCTGTCAAGTATTCTTCTCGGAATTCCACCTTAAGCGTAATTAAGTGAGTTAGACACAATAATAACCCCGTTTTACGAGAATTATCAAAATGCAATGGAACGAGAAACGAGCTGTGTGGAATCAATCCTGATGATGGAAGATGGCAAGTGAACTCATCCAAACCCCATAAAACATCTCCAAAACCCCTGGGCCCGTTGATGAAGTAAACTTGCATTTGTTTCCAACCCTCAAAGTCCATCTTAACCACGCCGTGAGGAACACCAGAAAAAGGAGCATCACAAGATGGTAGATAATTCCCGATTGAAGAAGAAATGACAGTATTTATTTTTAGAATGAAAGCAAAATTCATATTAATGTCTATAATGCGAGCCCAAAATTTACTCAAGGCAATCAACATTACATACAAACAAAGGAAGAAACCATTACATGTGCAAGGGTGCAACTGCACCTTTATTAATAATAAGAGAATAGCTCATGTTGCATGATTATGAATTTGTGCTGAAATATTGGAAAGCTGGCCTCTTCTGCAAATTCAGAAAATTCACCTCATTTACTTGAGGGTTTTTGTATCTATTTGCTGTGATTTTTTGGCCATAGAGATGAATCTGAAATATTAAATTATAGTAGCTAATATTTCACTTCTGTCCTAAGTTGCACAATAAAGGGAAATTGGTATGGGTTTCTGAAATGGAAACATAATTCCTT